>JANAVB010022000.1:5210283-5421529 GCA_029216955.1 Iris pallida
CCTCTGTTCATTCTCCTCGAGAGTTTTGCTCCCTGATTCAGAAGCAGGTGTGGGAGATGCCATTAGAAGTCCTGCAGCAGCATCTACTGAAGTCAGGAGTTGTATAGAAGAAGACTCTTCCAAGACTCTTCTAGTGACTACTCTTTTCTTTCTGTGTAGAGGCCTAACAGGACTCTCTACATTTTCTGGCTCTGCTTGCTTTTGCACGGAAGTTGGTGTAGTAGCAACTTCTTGATGTGACTCGGCTAATTGTCGGGATTGAGATCTGGTAGTCACCTTTTCAGAAGAAACATCAAGAATCAATTTCTTCTTCGCCACAGGAGCAGGAGGCTCCTCTCTTCTTCTTTTCTTCGCAGGAGATTTACCCACCTTCAGAGAAATACGAAGTGGTGCATTCACTTCTTAGGGGAATATAATATCCCTTGTAGTCTCCAGAGGTGCATCTGCCGGTTCCTGCGCCTCCTCATTTATAGGGATCGATGGAGCAATTCTTTCTCTCCTTAATCTTGTTGCAGTGGCGAAACTATCTGCGAGATTGAAATTCTCGGCAAAAGTATTCGCTGATGTGTAAAACACGGAGTATGTAAAAAGCATTCGAGGACCCTGAGGAGTAGTCCTTGCTGGCATGGAGAAAGTGGCTTTTGTATCACGGGCATTGTAATAAGCCCAAGCCCTAGCTCCGTCTATCAGATAACCTTTGCCTTGGAGGCAGGTAATTGCGTTCCCTACATGGAACTGATCATACCCAAACTGTCGAGCAAAACGGCTTGGGAGGTATGGTTCTAAGTAGCACTCTTCTTCGAATCGGTAGACCAAATGAGATGGTCGAATTGTCTTCAACCATTCAAAAGCGACACGAGTTAGAGGCTGCAGTTTCGAATCCACCATATTCGTGGGCATCTGATCATACCCAGCAGGGAAAGGAGCGCAGGAAAAGTTCCAGCCTCTGTTCAGATTCAACATAAATCTACACTCAGATAAGGAAGTATATTTCCATTTTCCATCGGAATACCTTCGAAGAAAACTGTCGTCAACTGGTCCCATGCCAGGATCCATTAGAGTTGGATAGTGAAGAAGCAACCATCCAAACAAATATGTATATGGCAATTCTAAGCGAGGGAATTCTCTCTCTCCTTTCGCTTTCAACATCAGGTCAACATATAAATGAAGACTTGCGTTCAGCTTACAGGTCATTGCTGATAGTAAGTCCATTTTATAGCCGAAGACCAATTTAACAGCTGCAAACAAGACGCCACGGTGAAAACGATCCACTGCACTGGATCCGGGAACCATGAACCTTCGCAGCCAGTATGTCAAGAATCACGCCAATTGTGCTGCTTCTGACATGGGCCTATAGCCCATTCTCAAGTAACTTTCCAAATTGTCTCCTCTCTTCAAAGGAGGATATTCATGGTCATCGTTCACTTCTTTATCAAAGTGACCACTCTATTCCATTAATTTTCTGACCTCTGTATGGCTTAAAGGTTTAAAAAAGGTGGGGTAGCATTTATCGTTCTCCTTGGTTTTCTTCTCCTCTATATGATTAAGAAACAGATATGGTAGCCACTTTGAAGAATAACAAGTATTGGCAGTGGCACTCTTGTAAAATAAAGAGCAGATCTTGTAATGGCACAATAGTTCTTCGAACACTGTCACCATCTCTGGATTCTCTTTTCTGAGCTTGTTCAACTCATTATTTGTTGGTACATACTCCTCATACGGAGCATCTGCCATGGACAAGAACGAGATATACTTCATCTCGTGGAGTGCAAAGCCCATCTCTCCCCCTGGGGTCATGAAAGTTCCGGTCCTGTAGTTGTATCTCTCAGCTAAGGCTAAGAACATATGAGGATTGGGAGCAAATCCATATACAGTGGCATACACTGCTTCATACAGGTTGATTTGTTGGAGTCTGTCTCAGAATTTTCCCAGAACCCAATTCCCGATATAACTCCATCGCTTGTAGTCTGGATTCACCAATCCAGTCATTCTTATATCTTGCTCAGGATATTTTCCTTCAACCTTCGCAAACTCATTTGCGAATATTGGTGTCCTAACAGGCATTAGCATGGAGGAGTTCTCTGGTGGAATGCAGCCAGGTCTTAAGCCTCTCAGTAGGACACTATATCTGTCAGAAGAGCTATAAAACATATCCTTATGATGTGGCCCTTTCTTTACGAAGATTTTTCCTGCCCGAGCATCCTGAAATAGAGTGATATTCCATTCCATCTTCCTAGGGTAGCTTGCATGAGCGTACCGTGACAAAGGAAGGCAGCGAGCGATGTCGGGTATAAAAAAAGATCTATCTTGCTGGTGAACTACCCTATCTTCCATTCTTGGCCTAGGCTGAGAGGCTCTCTCAAAGGCGTCACCGAATAGGAATAAGGGTTTCTTGTGAATTACAGCATCAGCTGATTCTAAAGGCTGTCCGTTCATCAAACACATCAAAGTTTCATTGTCCTGAGAAATCAATATAGCCTGACGGGAGGCCGGCAGATCATACTGAGGGTAATGGACATGAGACAGGTCCTCTTTGTATTCAGACTCTGCAAGGGTTCCCACAAAATGTTCGTAATCTGGATCTTCATTGACTTCAACTGCATCAATAAACAGATGAAAATTAGTCCAAGACAAAGATTTTATTTTTAAACATAAAATATGATTTGCGCAACCTCAGACTGCGCTGACATGATTTGCGCAACCTCAGACTGCGCTGACATGATTTGCGCAATCTCAGATTGCGCTGACATGACTTGCGCAATATCAGTTTGCGCATCATTAAAGGTGCGCAAAGCAATGGTTTACGCTGATATCTGCGCAACTTAATTGTTTGCGCTGACTTTCTGTCAGCACAAATCAACAATTTGCGCAAGAATGCAGCCTTCATAAAAATGAAGAACAGATAGTTGATGCAACCGAAACCCTAAAAAGGGTGGCGCAATATGAACTTATCTCTAAAAAGAAATGAGTTTCAAGGGAGTCGAATCACCCTAAGAAGGGGTTTTCGATCGGTTCAAACTACCTCTCAGAGCAGGGTGTGCGGATTCGTGTCGGAAAGCTCGTCGTGCAACCCTGTCAGAAGACTCAGCCGGAGCTTTTCCCTTCGCGGCGGCGGCAGCGGCAGCATTTGATCGTCGTGGGGCCATGACAATCGTCGGAGGAGGAGAACAGTGAAGGTTTTCTTCTCAAAAAGTTCGAAAGATTGCAAAGTAAAGAATTGAAAACGAAAAGAGGGTATTTATAGTTTTTGAAGTGCGAAACGGATGCCTCGGATTGCGCCTAAACTTGTGGTCTATTCGCTTTGCGCAGACAGCTCATCATATTGCGCAAAACGATTCAACATTCAAAAATTTAAAGTATTTCGAAATTTTGATTATAATCAACTTTCGAAAACTTTGAAGGGGGTCTTGTAGGTCATAAAAAATCAAGTTGCATCAATCAACAAAGTCAAAAATTCAAGATATTCATCATTTTGATGAGTTGTGCAGACAACAGATTGCGCAGACATCACTTTGCGCAGGTTGGTTTGCGTATGTTCTCAACTGCGCAGGCTGACGTGGCAGAAGTCATCATTGACTGAATCAAATCAGATCTTCCTGACAGCTGACAACACGAATAACGAGGAGACTGTTCGTTTTTGACGCCGCACAGTGCTCGAGGGCGGCTGACAGATGGTAGCGCAATCCGTGGTTGCTCAAACCATTCAGGCGCAATCCGTGGTTGCGCAAACCATTCATGCGCAGTCTGAGTCTGCGCAAACCAAAGTCTGCGTAGTTCACTTTGCGCATTCTACCAACATAACTGACCAAATTACATATGGTATTCATGCCATCAATTGCTCATTACGTGGTAACTGTCTATGCATGATCATGCGCATTTCAATCAAATGATGCCATGTGTCCCAGATAGTTGGCCCACGATCCAATAACTGCCTGCGCAGTCCAGTACTGCGCAAATCAGTTGCTGCGCAAATCATCTTGCGCAGTTCAAAATAACTGAAAGTTAGTTATTTTCAGAACTCTATAAATAGAGTTTCGAGTCTTCATTTCAGGGGGATCAAGATCAGAGATCAGAAATCAGAGAGTTCAGGAGTTCTTGCCAAAGTGCTGCTGCATTCTTCCGAGACTTTTGTCTTCAACTTCAGAGGCTTTTGCCTTCAATTTCCAGAGTTGTTTTTTCAACTTCAAAGGCTTCGTCTTTAAAGTTCACATCGTCCAAGGGATAGAGCAATCGTCATCAAGATTGGATTCCTATAGTTGTAATTTTCCCAGAATTCTTGTAATCTTTATTACAGTTTGTATCAATAAAGTTTTATACTTTTGTTTTTGCAAACAATAAGCGAGCTATGTTAATGCTTTTGGACAAACCAGTCAGATACATTGGCTGATTCGCATCACCATCTCTATAATATGAGTATGACACTTTATCAAGAGCAGGCTGGGAGTTTATATCAATAGCATCTCCAAAAAGAAATGCTGGCTTCGAGTGGGTAGCACTATCCACACTCTGTAGAGGCAGTCCACTCATCATATTCAGCAGGGTGTCATTCTCCTGATTTGTCAGAATAGCTATCCTTGTGGAAGGCCCATCAAATTGAGGAAAACGGACATGTGATAGGTCACTGTTATAGTTGTTTCCTACACATCCTTCAAATTGTGCATCCTGAGCCAGAATATCCACTACAAAAGAAGAATAAGAAGTTAGAAATCTTCAACACAAAGAGATGCAAAGATCAACATACGCTCACTCTATCTTGAGTGTATGACCTATTCAGAGATCAACATACGCTCAGTCTATCCTAAGCGTATGACGAGTTCAGAGATCACTTTTACGCTTAGTCTATCCTAGGCTATGATGAATTTTAAGTTCAGTTTACATTCAGCTTTTATTCAAAGATTAGAGGATGATGGGGTCTTTTTCTTAAGCGTATCAGCGTATGGTTGACAAGATGTTCATCAAAAATACGCTAACAAAGGAGTTAGCGTATCTCAGACAACTTGACATAGCGTATTCCTTCAAATCAGCGTACTTTGACATCTCTATCAAAGATACGCGTATTTTATAGAATACGCTCCAAACAAATTTTTCGTATAAACGAAAAATATGGAATACGACTAAACCCTAAAGAGGGAAGCGTATTTTCTGACGTATTAACCCTAAAAAGGGATACGTTTTATGATTTTGTCCTAACCAGAGCCCTAAATAGGGGATAGTTACTGTTCATCATTTCCATCCTCACCATAGAGGGGCTTCAATGGACGTTCACTTCGTCGAAGACGCTCATCAACAGTCTTCTTAGTGGCAGCGGCGACAGGTTGAGATGACTCCGCATGAGCCTTCCCCTTTTCCTTCGCAGCAGCATCGACTTTGGGCGCCATTGATGAAGATTGAGTTGAAGAAGAAGAAGTTTGAGTTTTGGGGCTTTTTCTCTCTCGAAGACAAATGCAGAAGTAAAGAAATGAATTAGGTTTTGAAAGACCTATTTATAGAAGAAAAGAGAAGTTCAAACGGCGACCGTTCTTTAAACAGAATCCCTAAAGATTTGCACTGATATTGAGAAAAATAAACAAACTCATGCCAGCGTGTCAAGACTTATTCCCACTTTAAGTTCAAAGTAATTTTGAACTTTTGAAATTCATAAAGTTCGAAAACTTTGAAGGGGGTCTTGTAGGGTGTGAAAAAATTATGACACGCTGACATGAGACTCAGCCAAAGCCATACGCTCAAGGCCATACGCTCAGCAAAAGCCGTACGCTCAAGGCCATACGCTCAGCCAAAGCCATACGCTCAAGGCCATACGCTCAGTCAAAGCCATACGCTCATCCAAAGGCTGTACGCTCAGAGAATATTTTATTATTTCTTGAATGACAGCACAGCATACATTTAATGGAGGATGAATTTGACACTTCGTCTTTCGTGCAAAGACAGCTGCCCTATAAAGATTAACCGTCGGATGGGTTTTTGAAAATTGATTTTGTCTCTTACGAGGACAGCTCATCAGCCATCATAAATGCACAGCCATCATTACTGTCATTTCTGACAGTCTGTCAGCCATCATATCTGCAGCACGACGCTCGAGAGATATTTGTCAGTTATTTGAAGATATGGCGTGTTTGAGAAGATTGAGGATAGCCACGTGTCTACTCCCTCAATGCTTACAATTCCTTGCCAATCAAGCGAGCGTATGGACCCCATACGACTCTTTGTCAATCAAGCGAGCGTATGGATCCCATACGACTCCTTGTCAATCAAGTGAGCGTATAGACTCCATACGAATCCTTATCAATCAAGTGAGCGTATGGATTCCATACGGCTCTTTGTTAATAAAGTGAGCGTATCAGCTTTATATGACTCCTCTTCAACAAAGACAGCGTATCACAGTAAATGCATTCAAGATGACTTCAAACGTATAGTCAACACACGTTCTCACGTGTCCTGTACTCAGTTACCCACTTATTCAGAAGTTATACAACGTGGCATCCATGCCATCAATCTCTCCTAGATATATTCCACTACTTTCAACCGCACTCTAATGTATCTTCATCAGAATTCGCCACGCGTCCCTGCAGTTGTGCACACGTCAAGTAACTAACTGAGCGTATGCTTCAGAACAGTTATCCAGAACTCTATAAAAGAGAGTTTCTTCATCTTCATCAGACACTACAGACAATTCAGAGAGAACAGAGAGATTGCCCAGTTGCTGTCCAAGTTCTTCGAAGTTCGAGTTTTCTTCATCGCATCGTCCAAGGGATAAAGTAATCGTCTTCTAGATTAGATTCCTATAGTTGTAATTTTTTCAGAAACACAATAAATAAAGTGAATTTATTGATGGAAAACAATAACAAAACGAGCGGTGAAGTAAGGGACCCACTCGAGTCCTCCTGCAATCATCCCTCTAGTGTTGACCATCGTGGAGGTAGAAGTAAGCTGAGTCTCCGGGAATCGGCTCTAAATCTGGCCATGCAAAACCAGAGAGGTTAGACCTCTAATAGCAAGTACCACAAGGAAGGACGATATGAAGGATTAAACCAGTAAGTAAGAGAATATAATAATAGATCTCTGCTTTCCACTAGGATTCACATAACATCACGACACTTCGAACCAACCTCCCAACCAAGCAAGGACAGAAGTTGGCCCATCATGTCCTAACATTCTGATCATCTCAGTTAGGCAACAAAGTAGGTACAGTACAGAAACAAATCATCTTGAACGGCCAATCAACTCATACGGCTTGCTATTGTGAGTCCCAAGTTATCCTGGAATTATGCAATTAGGGATTCCTCAGTTCTTACCATGTGCGAGCAAGGCTAGTCTATCCAGTCAATCAATTACGCCATGCACGAATTAGACGAGTCCCAACGGGACGTCCGTCATCAATATACAATATATAATAAATAATATAACCAGATACCGCTCCCTGCCCGTGTGGCAGATTTGCCGTATCTGTGGGAACCAGCCGGTCCGTCGGGTACTACTCGTCCCAAGGGGGCTGCCATGTAAGAACTCGGGAATCCATTCTCTTCATGCCATCATTTATTTTATTTAACTTAATAGTCCCTACGTTGAGTGAAATCCCATGCCGTGGATCATGGTCATTCCAATGAGTACTTTCGTACGGGGTACGGTATGCATAACTCTACAACGATGCCTGTGCGGTTAGGTTGTAGGTCTTACATAGCGTAATGCAACAATCCAAACTAACCACGGAATAATCATGCCTTGACCATAAAGTACACATGCTTCTTTTGTAAAATAAATAAGTAAATAAATAAATAAATAGATTGAAGCCTGCATGTGCATGTATGTCAATATTCGGGATCAGCCAGTCGATTACAATAGTTCATAACATGAACGTGTCTCATTCATTCAATTCAATAAGACGACTAGCCAGTCTCTTAGTTCCAACTAGGAACACATGATCAATTTAGTCAAGATAACCATCGTCATCAACGGTGACAAGGCATAAAAGTCATTTAGTATTAAATAGGTCGAGTCTATAACTCTCAAGGTCAAGTTCCAGTCTTACTGGGTATCTATCAATCAATCAAGACACAGGGCACGTTCTATACAACCATATGTATTAAAAATATTAACATGCTAAGATTATCGAGTTCATGCAAAAGGCGTAAGGATATAATAGGAGAATTATCATGTCAACATTAAATGAATGAATTAGAGAACAAATAGAAACACCCAGGTCAAGAAGTCACGCCAACAAGTCTATGCTAAGGCCGACAAGTCACGCTAAGCTTAGCATGAAGGAGTGTGCGTATAAACAGCGTGAGTGTGAAAAGTGGTTCACGTTGGCACGCACAGCGTGCACAGCGTGAGCGTGAAAAAGCGTGATAAGAAATCTACGTACGCATAGTGTGAAGGGTAGAAAGAAATTCATGTACACACAGCACGAATGTGAAGGGAAATTCACGCACAGTCTAGTATGAACATGATAAGAAATTCACGCACGCACAGCGTGAACGTGAAAAATAATACACGCCCGCACAGGGTGAGCGTGAAAAATAATACACGCACGCACAGAGTGAGCGTGATAAGAAATTCACGCACGCACATAAAGACATGAGCGTGACTAAAATTCACGCAAACACGTAAGGACGTGTGCGTGACTAAAAATTCATGCAGACACGTAAAGACGTGTGCGTGACTGAAAATTCACGCAGACACGTAAAGACGTGTGCGTGACTGAAAATTCATGCAGACACGTAAAGACGTGTGCGTGACTAGAACTCACGCTGGCACGTAAGAACGTGAGCGTGACTCAAAATTCACACAGACACGTAAAGACGTGTGCGTGACTAACGAGCAGTTCTACCACATGAACTATCTATCTCCGAAAGCACGCTAAGTTGGGAGATCAAGAACCCATGGACAACCAACCAAAAAAAATACAAACTTAGATCTGTAAGAAACGAGCCACAGAAATCAAAAATGCTAAGTAGTAAACTCTCTTAGAATCTCAAGGGGAAGACAAATGAACCATAAAAACATGGTTCTCAAGTGGAAGCAAGAATGCACTTGCCTACTGCTACTGCCGGTAGGTGGAGAAGTGATGAGAGGAAGAAGAAGAAGTAATGGTGAAGAATGAGAGTTATGAGGAGAGAGAAGGAGATGGGGGCTTAAATAGGGAAGGGGTGGTAGGTGGGGGTTTATTGGGTCGGGTTCATTCGGATCCACCATGAACCCGAGAAGAACCATCCTAGGCCGAACCTAAAAGCAAGACTAAAAGCAGGGAATAACAGCAGAAAATAAAATACAGAAATAAAATGCAGGAATAAAATTGCAGAAAATTAATTAACATAAAAATTAAAGAGCAGATAATTAATTAACATGAAATTAAAGGAATTTAAATACAGGATAATACATGATAAATACTAAATAAATATATATGAGTTGTACATGTATAAAAATACGCATTCTGGGAACGGGGAGTGACACTGTAACATGGATTATGTAGTTTATTGGACTTGGAATGAAGTATACTTAATTTGATTATGATTTGTTTGGTTGAAACGTTTATTTAATTTGCAGTTGGCCTTCACAGATAATTTTGATATTTTGGTGTATTCCTTTGATTTGCAAATGCCTTTCACAGATTTCGTGAGTCCTGGGTGCATTCCTAGGATTTACAGATAGCCGCATTACGGATGCATTCCTGGGATCACTAAAACTTTATTTGATTGTAATGTGTTTTGCTTTCTGTAAATAATCAGTACATCGATGCCAGTGTAATGCATAATGTAATCCTGCATGTTCATCCCTTGTTATTGCTGAAGCAAAGTATGTAATGTAAGAAAAATTCTCCTGGATAGTAGGTTAATTATATTCAAACACTCGCAAGCAATTTTGTGCAGCCATACAGTGGAAGCCTGATAAAATGATATTTAGATTTTCTTCAACATGCTTTAATATTAAATAAATATACTTTGGTAAATGATATTAAAAATACTGTAAATATTTGATGATAAATGAATGAGATACTTAAACATTCCCCGTCATAAATGTACCATACTTTGTTAAAAGCACGGAGAAGGGCCATTCGCCGTGTTAAAAGCACGAAGAATGACCATTCTCCGTGTTAAAAGAACGGAGAATGATCATTCTCCGTGTTAAAAGCAAGAAAAATGTCCATTCTCCGTCCAAAATGTACCATACTTTGTTAACGTAAAAATTCGAATATACTTTGGTAAATGATATTTTTTTTTTTTAAAATACTGTAAATATTAGAAAGATGGTTAATATGACAAAATGTCACAATAAAAAAAATATTATCTTCGAAAATATTATCATTAGAAAAGTAAAAAATATTTCGTCCGATCAATACAGATTTTTTTTAAAATATATGAGCAGATGATCTGTCCGACCTCAGAAGCAGGTTTCCTCAGTTCACCACCACCACCATGGCATGTAGCTTTATTACAAAAATATTAAATTGTTAGATGAAAAATAAAATTTCTGACAATAACATGGACAGTAAAATTTACTAAGTCGGGAGCCTGCAGGAGCGACGCCGCTGGTACTTCTCCTTGTTCGAGGAGGTCTCGACGACGTCTGACGCGAACCTGACCGATTCTTCTCGGCGCCACTGGTACTCCTCGTTGTTCTAGGAGAGCTGAATGACGTTCGACGTGATCCAGACCGATTCTTATTTCCTTCTTCATCTCCGTTTCTCCTTCCACCACCACCACCACCACCACGACATGTAACAAAAAAATACGAAATTTATACGTTGATGCACAAAATATTAAATTGGATGGACGAAGGAGAGAGTAAATATGAGTTAATTTAGGGTGTTCATTGAAAAAATTAAAGTGAAGAATGACATGCTAAAACAAGTTACCAAGAGGTCAAAAGTCAAAATCAGCATTAAATGATGTTTCTACTTTATTATTCAATCCGAACCATTGGATCAACATCCAATGGTCCAGATTTGGGATGTATCGATATATATATATATATATATATATATATATATATATATATATATATATATATATATATATATATATATGTGTGTGTGTGTGTGTGTGAGGTGGGATCAAATTCACCCCCTGCTTTGTCCACCCCATTATCATCCCTATCTAGTCCGTAGGATTAGATTCAAAAAACGGTTCGGATTAAATCTCCACGTAATCATATTGAGAAACCAAAAATAGCATATTTCTACATAATAAGATTGGGAAACCAAAAATAGAAACAAAAAATTTCTCCCTACACAAATTAAAGAGGAGAGAGAAACCAAATTGAAGAGAAACCAAATAAAATCACTTATTGCGTCTTCGGTGCATTTTTTTATGAGACCCTATTTTCTACCAGAAAAAAATTCACTACAATCCGGAGGTGACGGTGGGTTTTTTTTTTTTTTGATGCAAAAAATTCTCGCTACATAAATTAAAGAGGAGAGAGAAACCAAATAGTATATTCTTCAGTGCATTTAACAATAGTCTTTATTAGAATTTGATGAGACCCTTTTGTAGTCTTTAGAAATTGGCTTACTACATTAGTTAATTTCACTTATTACGTCTCCTAAGCCCTCTTGGATGCAAGGGTCATGACCAGAATACATGTCATGCCAAGCAACGCTCTAAGGAAGTTTACATCAATTTGTTTGAACTATAAAACCAATGAAGAAGCTTGTATCAATTCCACACGATCTCTATAGTCACCAGGATAGATTACTTTTGCATAAAAAAAATCACCTATTTATAGAAAAAAAATAGAAACCAAAATTCTCCCTATTTGGTTTCTCTTCAATTTGGGTTCTCTCTCCTCTTTAATTTGTGTAGGGAGAATTTCTTGTTTCTATTTTTGGTTTCTCAATCTTATTATGTAGAGATATACTATTTTTGGTTTCTCAATATGATTATGTAGAGATTTAATCTGAACCGTTTTTTGAATCTAATCCTACGGACTAGATAGGGATGATAATGGAGCAGGGGGTGAATTTGATCCCACCTCTCTCTCTCTCTCTCTATATATATATACTAGTCATAACCCGTGCCCATAGGGCATGGTTCATTTAAGGTATTCCCCCTCAAAATCTTGGACCCCCAATTTTAAACGAACAATAATAATTATGAGGCCCCCATCAAAAAATTAAATCCCAACCACTGCTGGATGTGAATTTTCTTTGGATTCCCCATAAAACCCCACTCTCAATAATGCTCATCCACAACCATTATGAGTGCAAACCCCACTCTTTGGATTCCCCATAAAACCCCGCTCATTCCCCATAAAATCTCACTCTCAATAATGCTCATCCACAACCATTATGAGTGCAAACCCCACTCTTTGGATTCCCCATAAAATCCCACAACCGTTGATTCACCAAGATTAAATCCCAACCACTCTTTATCTTGGCACAGTCAGCCCTAGGATTCAAAAACCTTTGTGTTTTGTATAATATATATATATATATATATATATATATATATATATATATATATATATATATATATATATATATATATATATATATATATATATATATATGCAAATGACCTCTAGCCTAGTGGTTAAGAGAGATGCATGCGGCCCGAGTGGTCAGGAGATCCATTCCTGATGGGAGCGTCCGCCACAATTACCTTCTTTCAAAAATAAATAAATAAATAAATAAATAAATATATATATATATATATATATATATATATATATATATATATATATATATATATATATATATATATATATATATATAGTTTCATACTGCTTAAATAAAAAATTTAAATTATAAATTTTTTCACTCAAAATCTTTAATTCTTTATCCTAAATCTTATTTTAGTTTATTTTTTTGTAATAATCAAAACTTAATTCTATTTAATTATGTATTTAATATTACTTTTGTTTAAAATTATTTTAAATATTATATTAGAGCAGAACAAACCTGATGGAACCGACCCAATTCGAGTAAAATCCGATCCACCTGACTTGATTTTGGACTTCATATATTGAACCCGAGGTCGGACTGAACTTGAAATCGAACTAGACTTATGATTCATCGGATTGGATTTGGATTGACCTCAAATCCGAACCAATCCGTCCGAGTTGCACCCCTGCCTCACACGGACGGCCACACCGCAATCCATATCGCAGTGACCGCATGCGGTTTCCACACAACCACCTTTTCCTCTCTCTTCCATCATCTATCCCCAAATATCGTCCCCAATCTCCCCCACTCCCCACCCAAATTTCCTCGAATCAATCTCTCCGCCAAACCACCCCCAATCGACTCCGATCGACAATTAATTTTCTAGGGTTTGCTTCCGATCGTCGCGAACGAGGATGGGCGTAGCATGCCAAGGCTGGTAGCCGCCCCGCGTCGTCGCAGAGGATCCCGAGCTCCGCCGCAGCCGCCGCCGGTCGCCGATCGTCCGGTCAGGAGCCTAGGGGCCGTCCTCCGAAGAGGGCCTCGAACGGAGCGGCGAATCGCGTGAGGGCGAGGGCCGGAACCGCGAAAGAGAGGAAGGAGGAGGAGTGGTGGTGGTCGCGGAGGAGGAGGAAGAGGAGAGGGAGAGAGAGAGCCGAGGAGGAGATTATGGTGAACGAGAGCGGAGGACTGAGTGCCAACAGGAAGGAGGAGGAAGGGAACACTAGCCCTTTCCCCGACAGAGTATACTTTCTTCGACTTTAACCTAACATTTTATTAGCTCTCTATTACTATTTTTAGGGTTATGTAGCAAATAGCAATCTTAGTTTGCTTACCTCAACTTGTCTGGTTGCCGAGAATGATATCATGTTGGAAGTCGAGAATTATATGCCGAGTCGAGAGCTCAAAACCATGAAACTAGCTAACAACACAAATATCGAGCATAGATAGAGACAGTTCTTATAGTGTTCTCCCCTTTGGGAAACTACGAGTGAGATTATTGCTCATCTTTGGCAGTGGAATACTTTGTCGAATATCATTGTTTCTATGAGACGGCAATTTGGGTATTACGTACGCAATTCTCTTGTAAATTATCATAGTGTTTATGGAGAGTCGGTGTTCACCCTAGAATGCTAAGATAGGATGAGTGGCATTAAATGATATGATAAGAAATGAGTGTATCGGTGATAAGTTAGATGTGGCACCAAATGAGGACAAGATGAGAGAAAATCGACTTATGTGGGTTGGACATCTGCAATGCAAACCCATAGATGCACCGCAAGGAGGAGCAATAATATAGTAGTCAATGGAGCCGCTAGGACTAGAGGTAGGCCTAGACTAACATGATTTGAAGTGTTAAAGAAAGATATGGATCATGTTAGCGTTACAGAGGATATGATCATTAAAAGAGCCGATGGAAGAAACGGATTCAAACAACAAACAACTGACCCAGAAATTTGGAATAAGAGGCTTTGTTGTTGGTGTTGTTTGTTGAACTTATGCCACCGTTATCCGATTGACAGTTCTTCATTGAGAGATTTTTCTCCAGCGCACTGTCGAACATATATTATGTTGTGTGCTACTCTTGTTAGGGTGGTTGTCTGTGGCTTTCGTCGGTGTATTTATAATTTTGTACAATTTGATTATCATGTATCGACTCAGTTCATCCCATTATTTCGGTCAAGATTTTTTTTTTTCTTCTTCTTTCTTCTTCTGTTCTTTCCGTACACAATGTTGATTATGACAACGGTTCATTTCCCCTTTATCTTCGGAACCACAGGTCTTTTTTGTAGTGTAGTTTGTTCTATTATCATCTGGTTGTTCTGCTTTCAAAGGCATCCTATTACTGGGGTTCTTTTCCGTAATTGTAATCATTTGGATATATTTGTTTATATGCTAATGAGATTTTTTTTCCTTTAATTCTCGTAGTTAAACTCTATCTATTGTGATTGGTGCTTTTAATTTTACCACTCTCACTTAATCAATTTTTGTCTCAAATCTCTCGGTGTAGATATAATGTGCTGATCACATATCCAATTAGTTTGTCCACTCTCTTTATCACATTTCTCGGCAACAAATCCTAATTGGCGATTTTTTGTGTGCAATGTTGCTTTTATACGCTTTTGGGTTTCTTCCGAACTCTGACACCTGTATGTGGTGTTTGATTCTCCTATTTTCGAACCAAAATTCAGTGACTGCCGAAAAAGGGACGGAGCAAAGGAGTCTTCACTCTCTTCCCATTGCGTACAACAACAATAAGGGAAAACATAGCAGATGTATTAAGCAAGCAAATCAAACATTCAATCAATTGTAAACTCACCTGTTAGTTATGTATCTTGTGGACATCAACAAGCATCAATATTTGTCTGACAGATACAATCGTCAATATTTTTAAAGACAACTGACTCCACAAATCATTAGTATCATCCTTTTATAACTAATCTTCCCCTATCGACATGAATCTCTGTACTGCTGGTACTAAGTACTAACCTGCCCAACCATTTCTGCTGTGTAATCACAAATTTAGTGATTATGCACCATGTAGTTGAGAAAATTATTACATATATAGTTTGCACTCCTCTGCCATTTTTACCTTTATCCAGTGTGATTTATACCTATCGTTTGCTCGTAAATATGAAGTTCACTGGAACTGTGAAGGTAATGGATAGATTAAATATAGTAAGGTGATGATATCGTACTAGATACTTGCGTCTTCCGTAAATGTATAGAGGTATCAGTTCTCTTTAGAGGAGAATTTACCAGTCCAAAGGTTTTGGCACTGGTTCGTCATCACAGAAAAGAGGAATACGGGAACAAAAGCTTATGCAATTAGTCATTACTATTTTCTATGCATGATTTACTATTTCTTTCAAATCATTTTTAAACGTAGTTTCACCTTAAGTTTGTGTATATACTTGTTACTAGCTCACTTTTTGCTATAATATATGGTCATATGCTGTTCACTGAGGACAAATCTTTTTTGCATATTTCATTTTGTTGGTTGACTTGAAAATGTATTGGATGTGTTGTCTCAGTTGAATTTCTTTCGAGAAACTGTTGCATAATCTTCATCTGTCTTTAGGTCCAAGTAGGAGGGTCTCCTATTTATAAGGTTGAGAGAAAGTTGGGCAAAGGTGGATTTGGTCAAGTGTTTGTTGGCCGCAGGGTCTCTGGTGGCAGCGGCACAACGGGTGCCGGTGCTCTGGAGGTGATCTTTAGTCCAACTTCCATTTGTTTTGCTGTTGATCTCGCTTCTATTGTAAAATGATGCTAAGAGGTCTCCTTCTTGGTTACCTTTTTTCTCACTTACAGGTTGCTCTAAAGTTTGAGCATAGGAATAGCAAAGGCTGTAATTATGGCCCTCCGTACGAATGGCAAGTTTACAGGTTTGTTTGGCTTCAGTATGGTTGGATGCACACCTTATTTTCCTTATAGCCATTGTTGATAGTGCTGTATTAATTCTTTTGAACAGTACTCTTGGTGGCAGCCACGGGGTGCCTAAGGTACATTATAAAGGGAAACAAGGAGACTATTATATAATGGTATGATCTTGAACCAATTTGAAATGTTTTTGTTGCTGATTCAGCCAGTCAAAACTTCTTTAGTTTCATTCGAGTTTTGTGCATTCTCGAAAATTACTATGCAACTTCAGCTGATAATCTGATTCTTCCATACCATATCTTCTGCAGGTTATGGATATGCTTGGTCCTAGTTTATGGGATGCATGGAATTCTGCAGGCCAAACGTGAGCATATTCATAAAATAATATGTGAATTTTGATTTGCGTAATACTTTAGATTGTACTTTCCTTCGGTTATGTAAATTGCATTTGAAATGCCAGTTAAAGCATGATTTGATCTTATTAGCTTGACTGTTATACGAGTTCAACATTTTACTATTCAGTAGCATCTGCCTTTCCAATTTCTTGACTGAGATCTCCCAAATGCACTGCTTTATTATCTCTAACAACTTCAAGGTGACTACTTCTTGTTTCAGCCTAAGGCTGATAGAAAGATTTTTTAACTTCATGTCTGTTTTTGGTTCATTCTTCAACAAACCTACAAATTCTAATTATTAGCCGGACATTATGTTGTACTAACATGGACATGACACAAAACAGTTTGGACACGGTGACATGGACACAGCAGCCTTTGGAGTGTATAGCGTATTTTGTAGTTTCCTGGTTGTGTCCAATACGTGACCGACATGACACGGCCTAGATTTTGGTGTTGGTGCTTCTTAGGCTGGAATTTTTTTTTTTACCTTTGATGGCCAATTTAATATGATGACAGTGTTTAGCCGGCTAAGTTGCTAAGGGAAGGTACCTTGTACGGCTTTCATTCACTTGCACATCTGTCTTATGGTCTGCACAGCGTGGGTTGATGTTAACAAACATACAACTGGATGAGAAGAATGCTTTCATCGTACATGGTGACCATGGTTTTGGAGAACTTCTAATATTATTTAAACAATTAAATGAACTTCATGAGTTTAGTGATGTACGAATGTGCAAAGCTGTTGTCTTATGTTTTTTATCTTTTAAGTTTTTAATGCAATCTGAGACGATGTTGTATTTGAAGGCGTATAAGAATTCAAACTGGCGGAGCTGGTCATTAGACTCAAGTATCTGGCTAGAATGAAGGACAATAGGTTAAGAAATCAGAATTGATCAAATAGAGAGGTCTCATCTCAAAGAGAGGGCCTATATTGTTTGGGTTGTAAATCTGATTTTAATACGTATTTGTGCATCATTTCGGAATTTTAAAGAAAGTTGGTTCGGAGCAGTTAATTTCGTCTCATGTAGAGTAGGCCTATGTCTTTGGATTGAAGTTTTAAATATGGATATGGTTTTTGTTAGTGTTACAGAAGAAATGACCCTTAACAAAGCTCAAGGTTGTAAAAGCGCTAGTTGGGCGGGCACTGGGCGCCTAGGGCTTAGCTCGCCTAGGTTGCCGCCTAGATGGGCACCTAGGCAGCTGTGGTTCAAAAAAATAAAACCCTCAAGAAATCTACTGAAAATTGCAGAAAGTCCATAAAACCCAAAACATGCATAGTCTTGGGGGGTGGGGGGGGTGGGGTGGCTAGGTGGACGCCTAGGCGTTCACCAGGTGCCTAGCGCCTAGGCGTCCACCTAGGCCAATTTTTAGAACTATGACAGGCTGAATGGAAGAAAAGTATTCAAACAGCTGATCCCAAAAAATTGGTATCAAAGCTTTGTTACTGTTGTTGTAGGTAGAGTTGGGCTGTATCAAAGTCCAGTACTTGATTATTTGGGGTAAGTTGGAGAACTAATTAAGTTTATTTCACTTGGATTACTATATTCCATAGGATAGTTGCTGGCATATTCATTGAGAGTTTGATTACTATGAACATTCTGCTACCCTATAGTTGCAGGTGCTATTCTCATTGGCGTAAGATTATATTCACTTGATTCTTTTTGGTTTCAATTGGGATATCATCTATTTATATACTAATGGGATAGTTCTTTTTTAAAAAAAATTCTTATAGTTAAACTATCTATTGTTATCATATTCTTCATCTGTCTTGATCTTGATATTATGTGCTAATTTATATCTGATTAGTTTGTCTACTCTTCACATTTCTCGGCAAGAAATCCTAATCGTCGATTTCTTCTGTGCAATGTTGCTTTTATATGCTTTTGGGTGTCTCTATGTTAGTTTCCTACACCAGTACTGGTTGTTGGATTCTCCTACCTTCAAATATAAGTTCACAGTGACACTGCTAAAAATAGGGACATTATTGAGAGAGGCTCTGCTCAAGTGGTATACTTTGTTGATTTGGTTTGAGTACGTATATATAGGAGCAGAAGAACATACAACTCTACCTGATGCGGGACTAAGGGAGACAATATAAACTGAATCAACCTAACACAGGCTCACTAAATCTAACGCTTCCCATCAAGCTGGATCATGTGAAAAATGTCCTGCTTGTTGCTTAAGTTGGAAATAAAAAGCAAAGCTAAACATTGCAATAGAACCAATAACATTAATAGACGACAGTAGCAAAGATCGACAGACGACCTAAGAGCACATTGATAGGTAGAGTAGACAATGTCTGAAGTGGATGCTCGACCAACAATAGCAGCAGTAAACAATCACATTAGAGATCAATTCTGTAGGCAGAGTAGACAGTTGTAAAGGTCTACACATGAGGATGCACAACCATTAGTAAATATCGATGCACGAGTACGCATGAGTAGAAGCAGTAGTAAAGGTCACGAGGACGACCAACCCGAAGCAATAGTAGAGGTCGATGCTCAATCATAAGCACTAGCAGAGGCCAACACACGGGAACGCACTACTAGAAGCAAACGTATCACCTCATGGATACAAGAGCCGTTACGAGACACCAGATCTGAGAGAGTAGCAAGATATGACATCAAAACATATTTGTTTTTTTTAAAAACCTTTTGATTTTTCCTGTCCTTTAAAAATTGTGCCCAATCTCTTCAACTTGTGCCTCATGCACTAGGCACCATAACAACATTGTCAGCAGTGGGTTCCATCATGTTCTGCTTTATCCATCTGTAGATGTGTATTAATATTACATGTGTTTAAATGTGTACAAAAATGAATCATGCATGTCAACATCAATTGGCAGGCAGAAAATTAGTAGTTAGGAAGGTAATTGTTGAGCCAGTTGTCCTTTATGGTTAAACAATATTAGTCATTGTTAGACATGCTTCCGAAAAATTAAATTCTGGCTGTGATTTCTAGGATGCCTCTGGAAACGGTTGCTTGTATTGCTGTGGAATCCATTTCAATCCTAGAGAAGATGCATTCCAAAGGGTAAGCATTGATACTGAATAGTATGCATATATTGTCGAGTCAACCTACTAAATTTGAGAATTTCTAGCTTGTTGGTTCGTTAAAGAATAATGTGCAGAGGGTCCATCTTTGCTTATGTAGTTAGAGAGAGGCTTTTCTGTTGTGTATGATTTCTGTTATTCTCATGCCTGTTACTAGATATGTGCATGGTGATGTGAAGCCTGAGAACTTCTTACTTGGTCAACCATCAACAGCACAAGAGAAGAAGTTGTTTCTTGTTGATCTTGGCTTAGGTGAGAGAACTGCAAGTCATAAATTCAAATGAGAATCCTTGAATTAAATCTGCATTTCAGTCTGAAAACATGTCTTTTATATAATTTATTTTTGTTAATGAATATGCAGCAACAAGATGGAAAGATACTGCAAGTGGTCAGCATGTTGAATATGATCAACGCCCAGATGTCTTCAGGCATGGCCATAAACACACTATCCTTATAGTATATGGTGTTGCAGATTGATGCCCTTCATAAGATTTACTTGTGCCATAGTTCCTGTTGCTTAACTGTTCACTTGCTGCAGAGGGACTGTTCGGTATGCTAGCGTTCATGCACACTTAGGAAGAACTGCAAGTCGAAGAGATGATCTAGAATCTCTCGCTTACACCCTCATATTTCTTCATAAAGGCAGATTACCATGGCAGGGGTATCAGGTTGGAAGTTCACCATTTATCTCCCCTCAAGTTCTGAGTGTCTAATGGCTTTTAAAACTTATCGTACAATTGTTCTCATTGTTTACATGCTTTTATCCTTCTCAGGGTGACAACAAATCATTTTTAGTCTGCAAGAAAAAGATGGCAACACCCCCTGAATCACTATGTGGCTATTGTCCTCAACCTTTTAAGCAATTTCTTGAGATAGTAGTCAACATGAAATATGATGAAGAACCTAACTATTCTAAGTTAATATCTCTGTTTGAGGGCCTAATAGGACCTAATCCAGCAATTAGACCTATCAATACAGATGGTGCTCAAAAGGTAGACGATAGTTCTATGTAATTGTTCTGTTCTGTTTTGTTTTTGTTTTTTTAACGTATAGTGTGCATACCTTATGTAATTAATCACCATTCCAGATTATATACCAAGTTGGACAGAAGCGGGGTAGGTTGACAATTGATGAAGAAGATGATGGCCAGCCTAAGAAGAAGGTTCGCTTAGGCGTGCCTGCCACACAGTGGATATCAGTATACAATGCCAGACAACCTATGAAACAAAGGTATGATGGTTTTTAAGAAACATGCTTGTTGGAACCACTGTAATTTTTTTTTTTAAATTTAGGGGAACACATGGGGAACAGCTATGAAACATGTGGGAACAGACTGTAAATGCTGGGAATCACATAAGAACAAAATTTGTAGAAACTTGGGTCAATGTGTGAACTTTATAATTTTGTGGAAACTCATAGGTCTTGTCTATTTTCAACTTTTAGGTTTTAACTATATTTTTTTTTTCTTTCTATGTGATACTTGTATCTTTTTTATTAACGAAAGTCTTTCTATATTTTGTGGGACCTCATGTTATCCCATATCCACAGAGTCTCATTAATGGCTCATTATCTTTCTTCTTAGAATCTACCACCTTCCTCACAAGGTTCGTAACTCTGTTGGTATCAGATTAGATCCATTTTGTGAGTATCCGGTATCGGTAGTTTTGACTGTTTCAGTTGTCTTGGATTGGGCATTGGAATATTGAGTTCTGACACTTGCAAAATTCTTTAAAGAATCTTTAGGAATCTTATCGAAACATAAGAAATGAAATGTTAGAAGTTATATAACTTCATGAATTATGCATGTAGTTATATGGTGGTGTTGATAAAGAATTGCATGATCTCTGGGAAATTATATCATGGCAATTTCACAATTTAATACACAAACGTATCGTAGGAAGGTTAAATATTTCTTTTCAATCATGAAATGACTGTTGAGCCAAATCAAACATTTATTCGTAATCTTGGCAAGTGGGCTCTGTTTTGTCAAATTTCACTTTTTTATCTAATTTAAGCATGGTTCCTCACTTTTTTCCCCCCAATATAAGGCGTATCTCTGTGGGATTTCGGCCTGCTTTCACAAGTTTTAACTGAATATTTCATCTTTTTGTCACTTTAGGCCTGACCTTTTTTGCGATAATTTTGCCCATTAGGCCTTTTTTTAAAATAAAATTTAGGCCCATTTTTGCCATCTCCTCCCATTATTCACGGCTCTGACAAGAGTTTAGCTAGTTCTCACCTAATGTGGCCAAACATTGTCTATATCACTTTTCAGCTGTAAGCTTTGATCAAACTTGCAGGTTATTTTCACCAATATTGGCTAAAATTTGATCTTTATCATACACATTTCAGCCTGTATCTGCAATGTAACAACCTGTTTTTGTATGTTTTTACCAAACTTCAGCCACTTGTCTCCAAATTTGGTCAAATTTTGCTACATAATGAATCACTCGATCACATCAGCCATATATTGGTGAACACCAAAAAATTAGCATGTATCAATCTGTGCCGGCCAGATACAGACGGGTACCAGCCAATATATTCTAGTATTCGTAGTTAGGTGCAGTTTCAGGTCGGCTCTACTCAAATCCAGCTGAATGTGAACATTAGGTATTGGTATTGGCCGACTTTTTGAGCCTTTCTTACCATGAAGAGTGTCCTTCTCAAGCTCATGCTATATTCTTATTTTTCACAAACATCTTGTTGATATTTCTATTCTCCTTTTCCTAGATGTTTCTTGCTTGTCTATTGTTAGCTATTAAAATAATTTATTAGTATTAAGGCTGTCAATTTTTGTCTATCCTCACGCCCTTATGATAAGCTGCACGTGATTTCAGTCTTGTTTCCTTTCCTTACAACTTGTAAGTGGACTTCTCATCAATACCATACATTCTTGTATAATATATGAGGAGATCATGACTCAGGAGACCTTTATCAACTAAAGGAGATCAGGAGCCCTTTATCATTTTTGCTCTTGCATGATTACTTTATTCGTGTTACAAATTATTCTACGTTGAATTTTTCTCATGTAAGCCTTGCCAAATAGTTTGGAAGTTTTCACAGGATCAGTCTTGGCTCTTGTCCAGATCAAATAGAGTTCTTTTTTTATATATATTCATTAAATAGGATCAGTATTACTTATTAACCCTGGCACTTGCCTGAAATGAATGCACATTTTTTATTCTTTTTGTTTGTTCATTAAGATCCATTGTTGTACTGTTTAATAAGGGAATCTAAATGGAATTGGAAAGCACAAGAATATGGATATTAAACACATTGACTTTGCAGTTAGGATCATGGCAGTGGGATTGAGATGGATGTTCATGCGGTTAGGATCATGACAGTGAGATTGAGGATTATGCTCATAGCCTCATATAAATAGGGATGGTTGAAGTGAAGTACTTCTGGATTGCTTTGTGACCACAAATACGACATGGAATTGAAAATTATTCTGTGGACTGCATAAGCTCATGTTGCATGAGTCAAAATGCTTGACAATCAAGATGAAGTCTACCCAAATTGTGTCTGTAGATGAAATGAGAATGGATGCGATGTATGAGGGCAACATGATAACATATGAATAAGAAGAGAGTGAATTTGTCGGAAACTTGTGGTCTCAATTGAGGATAATAATAAGATGAGGAGAAATGGTCTCAAGATGGTTGGGACATGTAAGGGGGCCTTTTAATGCAAACTTAGGCAAGGTTCTATAATCCCGTGAAAAGAACTGCTAGAAGCAGGGATAGAGAAAAGAAAAGATTGATGGAGGGCCAGAGGCAGTTGATAAGAATACGATACGATGGTAGTTTCTAATGCTACAGAAGAACTCGCTTTTAGTGCTAGATGGATGCAAAATATTTTATATCTGAACTCAAACATTTGATGTAAAGGTTTTGTTGTTTGTTGTTTTAGCTTTGTCATGATTGTATGGCTGCACAGTTTAGCTGATGCACCACACTTCAATGCAGAATTTGCGCAGAGTTGGGAGGATACATTAGAGAGTCCAATTCATTATGTAGGACATGATACAATGCCTACATAACCCTTGACATTAATTGACTACTAATAGAAATCTCTGTATTTTTGTGAGAGAATATTGTCTACTATTGCGAGGTTTATTATGGATTTTTGCTAGATATGAAAGCAACAAAATTTATTGTAAATAATTTGCTAACAGGTACCATTATAATGTGGCTGATTCACGGTTGGCTCAACATGTTGAGAAAGGAAATGCTGATGATTTGCGTATAAGTTGTGTCGCATCATGTAGCAATCTTTGGGCACTTATCATGGATGCTGGGACTGGTTTCATTTCTCAAGTTTATGAATTGTCCCCATACTTCCTTCACAAGGTATTAGTTCATACTATTATTTTTGTGTTTTCTTTTTGAACATTATCTTATAGGTAGTACAATGATTGTTGCAGGAATGGGTTACGGAGCAGTGGGAGAAAAACTACTACATCAGTGCTATTTCTGGTGCTGACAATGGTAGCTCACTTGTAGTCATGTCTAAAGGTTCGTTATTTTATGAACTTGTTCTTTTTGGGGTTCAGTGCCTGGTATTTGCTAGTGCAATTAAGTTATGATGTCTACAGTCTACAGGAAGCCTTTGCCTGCATCCAGACTTGAAATGATCACTAAGTAACTTTAACCAACCAATTCTTCTAGGTGTGAAAAACTTTTATCAACTGCTTTACCTCTATAGTCTCACTTTTAATGACGAGCGAGAAGTTAGTGGAAGAGCAGAGTAGAGTTGTTGAAAGACAGGAAAAAAATTAAGAAGCAACATTGTTTCGGAGACTAACTATGAAGTGGTTTTATTTGTCTAACGTGCTGTATGCAAGTATTTACAAAGTGTCCGCTAGCCACTTAAAATCGGCTGCCTAGTCTCTTAAGACCTTCAATCTAATCTTCTTCCATCTTCAGGGAGATTGTATATGATAATCTTCTTCAATTTCTTTTTTAAACACCCACTTATTTGCTAGATGTTGAATGGATGATCTAGCTTGCTGAGGAGACCCTATTGTTAATTAGATGTAATCAGAACTATTCCTTTTTTCCCGTCAAAAGGTTATCTCACTAGCTTGCTGAGGAGACCCTATTGTCAATTAGATGTTGCTACACGACTCCAATCTATATTAGGTTTCTGTTTTTTAATCTTCTAGTTTTTTATGTTTAGGCAATTTACATTTTTTCTTACTTTTTTATTATTATCTAGGTGCTTTTAATTAGATGTTGCTATGCAACTCCTAACTATCTATATTAGGTTCTTTGTTTTTTTAATCTTCTAGTTTTATGTTTAGTCGAGTTAATTTTTTATTAGTATCTAGATGCTTTTCTAATTATCTTTAGGTGCTTTGGTTTTTATCTTCCAATTTTCTTCATATTTTGTTAGTTTCTTATTTCACTTATCTTTCCTCCTGTCTTCTCATCTTTTTTTTGTCTCCTCCCTTATCACAACACAAACTCCTGTCCTGATCTTGATTCTTCTCCCATTGTTATAGTTTGTTAATTGGTAGCTAGTAAAATATGCTTTGTATGATAGTTCAATTCATATACTAACCTAATATTCTACATCTTGTGACATCGATATGATGATGACGATGCTTTGCAACCCCATATTGCTGATGAGCATGGGGACAAGAATAATGTGCAAGCGACATTTGAGAGACAAGATATTCACGAAACTGATGTGACGTGTACTCCTTCCGAAAATTGATCGAAGTATCTTGATCTTGCAAGATAAATGAGTCTCAACCATCTTTGCAAACTCGAGATACTTCGAGAAGACCTCAGACTTGCAAGATATCAAATAAAGCAAAGTGAATCGATAACGATCATCAACAAATGACATAATATCTTTTTCTCTCTTTGATATATGAGGAGAGGGTCCCCAACATCAGAATGAAAAAGATCAAAAGAAAAAGCTGAAACAGAATCAATTGATGGAAAAGTGCTAGCAACATGACGACCATGAATGCATCTGGTACAAGGTTTTAGATACTTTGTAGAGAAGTTTCCTAAAACACATGTAGAAGACTACGATGAAGTTTAGAAATGATAAACGTCCTTATCTCCTGTGCTATACATCACAAGCAGAAGGTGGTGTAGCAAAGTCAAGTAGCAACAACAATAGGTAGTGGAAGTGTAATATGATCCATTTAATAAAGACCATCGTGTCTATAAAATGTTCCAACGACCATCCATGTGTGTGGATCCTGTATAGGATAGGTAGTAGCAGTAGTAGTAAATGAAATAATGTAAGACATGTTGGTTTAACTGGGAAGCTGACATGAGGCTCATTGTCAAGCGGGCAACTTTGGTAAACATTATGTACGGTGAAGTGTGGTAAGTCAGTCAAGTGGACACAACCAATAATAGGCAAAAAATGGCATCAACCATGCGAATAGACGCAGACGGCAGAACATGCATAATACTGGTTAGTCTAAACTCTAGAGGCATCATTAATCATATGCCACTCAACTGTAACTTATGTTAAATAGAGTTTTTAAACGATCTCCGTATCAGAGTTGGCCATACATGTCAGTTAAGTTAGACTATAATGGGAAACCATTGGGTTTTTTCTCGTAAATAAATAACTAAAAAATTATTTTGGGGGTTTATTTAATGCTTCAATAATCGTAAAATGGGAATGTTAAGTCATGATAAAGTTGTTTTTGTCATTGTGATACACTGGATAGTTATCTTTAGGAGATATAAGGAAACACTTTTGTGTTCCGTCTACCATAAAGTACTTGCAAGACACGAGCAGTTTAAATTGAAACAAGGCATTTTTAGTTGTATTCACTAGTACTTATCAGGATAGTTATCTTTAGGAGATATAAGGAAACACTTTTGTGTTCCGTCTACCATAAAGTACTTGCAAGACACGAGCAGTTTAAATTGAAACAAGGCATTTTTAGTTGTATTCACTAGTACTTATCAGGTGATTTGATCTTTAATTGGTTTCTGGGACCCTGTTAAAGATCTTCAGTATCTATTTTCTGCTAAACATGCTACATGAAGTTTTATTATTCCTATTGTCACATATTCTGATCTCATATAAGTTGAGATTGAATCATTCCAGGAACCCAGTATACACAACAATCCTACAAAGTTGGCGATTCGTTTCCCTTCAAATGGATAAGTAAAAAGTGGAGAGAAGGATATCATGTCACATCCATGGCTACTTCTGGAGGCCGATGGGCCATTGTCATGTCCCGCAATGCTGGCTTTCGTGATCAGGTTGGATATTTTCTTTTCACTCTTTCACTAAATACTAGATGTACTTCTAGAACATGCCTTCCTAAACATTTGCATCTAATGGTTACTTATTCTACGTCATGGCATCAAATACCATAATTTGGTTCAGATTCACGATTCTTCCTTTTTGGCTAAAGTACCTTGCTGGTAGTTCTTTATTGTGAAGTTAAGAAATGCTCTAATACTTCTTGGAGTTCGGCGTCTTTAAAACTCATGGTTTAAATCAGTTAATGAGAAATCCTATACTTCGTAACTTTCTTCATTGTTTTAGTTGTGCATCCTTTCTAGTTACCAATTTTGTAACAGATTCAAAGCCTACTTTGAGGTAATTTAAGCAAATTTCTTTGTTTACATTTTCTTCTGCTATGCTCCTGAATATTGTGGACAATTGTGTATATAAGAAACAAGTTACTTTTTTAGTTGAGAATCCCATAAGCTATGTTGCAATGATATGGACATGGTGACATGACATGAGGTGAATCAGATACGGCAACACCTTGAAAAATTAGGACCCTACAGGTCAATTTGTGCACACAACAAAGCTCGTTGCCTGTTGTCGCTCTCTGTGTCTGCTCGTTGTCTTGGCCGCCATTGATCATCATGGTGTTATGTGGGCCGGGCGGCCCGAAGCCCCTTTATGTGGGCCGCACGAAGCCCTCCCTGCGACCGGCCTGGTCAACAGTTCAGTCTGGCCTGGCCCACTACTAGATACGGGTCGAGCTGGGTTCTCCTCCCCTCCCCCCGGCCCAGCCCAGTTGGTCAGAACCTGGTTCTCATATATATATATATATATATATATATATATATATATATATATATATAAAACTGGAAATTGCTGAGAAACCCAATTTCGGGGTTGGGTTGTATGAAAAACCCACCCGCAGGATGGGTTTTATGAAATGCCCAGAATTATATAATTCCACGTCAAATATTTAAAGATTCCCTTTAGATGCTATGTATTTACAAAATTAATACCATAACTACCCCTCCGCACAAACTCAGATCTGGATTGCGATTCTCTTCTTCTTCTTCTTCACGAGAGATCTGAATTCCATTGCTCTCATCTTCAGCAGAGATCGCAAAGATCGTTCGTAGTTCACCATGCTTTTTTTTTCAGTCGAACTCCGATCATCGCTCATCTTCTTCTTCTTCTTCTCCGACAATTAGGTCAATTATGGAGAGAAGATCTTCTTCTTCTTTTCCATAAGAGTTAGCATCGTTTTGAAAGAACGAAAACTTTTGAATCTTTATTCATGTCAAATTTCTTTCCACAAAACAAAAAAAAAACGAAAAAAATTAGGTTTCTGTCAACTGTTCTCCGTCGATATCACACGAAGAATAGTCATTCTCCTGCATTTTTAACAAGGAGAATGCCATTCTCCGTGTTGAATGGCATTCTCCGTATTTCTAACACGGAGAATGGTCATTCTCCTGTGTTTTAACATTTGAATGTCATTCTCCGTGTCATTTAGCATGGAGAATGTCATTCTCCGTGTTATTTAGCACGGAGAATGGCCATTCTCCGTGTAATTTAGAAACGGAGAATGCCATTCTCCGTATTAAATTACACGGGGAATGGTCATTCTCCTACGTTTTAACACTGGAAATAACCATTCTCCGTGTAAATTAACACGGAGAATGTCATTCTCCGTTTTAATTAAGACGGAGGTGTTAATTTACATGGAGAATGGCATTCTCCGTGTTAGAAACACGGAGAATGGCCATTCTCCTGCATTTTAACACTGTAATGATCATTCTCTGTGCTAAATTACACGGAGAATGGCCATTCTCCGTTTTATAACACCGAGAATGGCATTCTCCGTGTTTCTAATACGGAGAATGGCCATTCTCCTGCGTTTTAACACTGTAATGACCATTCTCCGTGCTAAATTACACGGAGAATGGCCATTCTCCGTGTAAATTAAGACGGAGAATGGCCATTCTCCGTGCTAAATTACACGGAGAATGGCATTCTCCGTGTTTCTAACACAGAGAATGACTATTCTCCGTGTAAATTAAGACGGAGAATGACATTCTCCGTGTTACTACACGGAGAATGGCCACCCTCATGCGAAATTAACATTTTTCGTGTTCTAATACGGAGAATGATCATTCTCCTGCATTTTATGGTCAGTCGAAACTTTGAAGGGCCATAACTTTTGACTGGGAGGTCGAAACGAGGCCCGGTTTGTCCCAAAACGAGCGTATCTTCGAGGAGGCTGAAAGTAACAGCTTCTCCGTTAGACGGCCTTCCGAAATTTTAGAATCGCAAAAAAAAATGATGTTTTGACCTCCGTTTTAGCACTTTTGCCGTTTATCTCGGTCTTTCCGAAATTTTCCGACGAGTTTTTGAAGATTTTTGAGGAGAAAACCTAGATTCGAAAGTGAGCAGCGTATGGAAGAAGATGAAGTATCGAAACGTTTTTTTTAAGAGTAGTTTCGTGGGTGTTTTCAATAAATTAGAAGAAAGGGCAAAAAGGTCATTCGGAACCCTCTTTATATATTTTTTGCTAATTCTGGGCACGCGATGAAATGTTATTGTGCGGTGGGTTTTTCATAAAACTTTTTCGTTTTTTGGGCATTTCATAAATTTCCCCTATATATAATATTGTAGGATTTAAATCCTGAACTTCCCAAGTCTTAGAACTGCACTAGCCAACCACAAGTCCTACATCGTTTTGTTGTTATAACTACATATACTTATAGTATATATACTAAAATTTATTGTTTTTTAATAACTAGGCCAACCTTGACCCGACACGGATCGCTTCCCCTGACCCGGCCTGGCCCAGACCTGGTCAACTCTGGGCCCATGTTGGCACCCTAAATTGACTGTGATCGAGAAGGAGAGGAGAGAACTAGGGGAGAGTAGGAACTTTAACCCAAACCTTAGTTTTAACTAAGTTTTGGGTCGGGTCAGATCGGGTGAAACCAGGAACTCAAGTTCCGGATCCCATCCGATCCGACCTGACCCAAAACTTCAGTGTGGGTTAGGGTTCCATTATCCCCAATTCCTCTTCTTTTCCCTCCCAATCACCATACCAGAACTGGTCTCATCTTCTGTAGAGAAGCTAATATAAAGTTTTCACAATTTCTGTCAAAAAGAGGAAAATATCACAATGTGCGCTTAACCGTATTTATAGAATCCAAGAGGTGTTAGAAAATAATAGATTGAATAAATCCCCTTTGTCAAGCAAGTTTATTATAATATAAACATGTCAGGTAACTTCCAAGTAATTCTATATTTTGGAATTCTGGAGACCTGTCCTAACCACTGTGGCCACTTATATCAGTATCGAATCTAGACTGAAGTGTCTTATAATTCGGGCAGCACTTTAAACAAATGATTTATGCTGTCTTGCTGAAATATGTAATTATCTGTCACAATTGATCACAGGCATTTTTGTTTGAAGTGGTGTATCCTGAGGAACAGTGAAGATATTTTAGACATAATTGATACCGTTGTCCAAACAAATATGAGTGTCTGATTGTTTGGGAAGCGGTTTAAACAAATGATTTATGCCGAGTCTCGCTGAAAGTATATCATTGTGCTGACTCTTGCTGAAAGTATATTATTCTTTCTGTGTCAAGTGGTGTATCGTAACTCATGATGCAAAGGGAATATTATTTACTATAAAAGGTAGTTTGCCAAGTAATCCCCTATTTTGGAGTTATATAGACCAGCCATTCTCTGGCTTATCATTGTCATACATTAAACTCATTTGTGTCTAATCTAAATATGAGGGTCTGATTGTTTGGGAAGCACTTTTAACCAATTGATCTATGCCAAGTCTTGCTGAAAGTATATATTATATCTGTCACAACTGTTCGCACACATTTAATTTTGATTGTTTAACTAAGCAGCAACTTCATTATTCTCTTATTTCCTCAGGTTGTCGAACTGGACTTCTTGTATCCGAGTGAGGGAATCCACAGACGCTGGGATAATGGGTACCGTATCACAGCAATGGCTGCAACAGCGGACCAAGCTGCTCTTATTCTCAGTATACCAAAACGGAAGCTTGGGGATGAGACTCAGGAGACTCTAAGGACTTCTGCATTTCCCACTGCCCATGTTAAGGTGCTATATTCACCCCACCCCTACCCTTTCTTTCTTTCTTCTTTTAACCCTTAGATCGACAACGGCAGAGGAATAGTTTGTTTCAATGCTGAATGGTCCAGTTATTACTTATTAGTCCGTGTGACTTCTCAGGTTGCTGAAATGGACATATCTCAACATTTTTTATTATCATAGGGTTACATCAAGGATCACACTAAAGCCTTAGACCTCTTTGCACTAGTAATGGATAAAACTTAAATAGGCACATTCACAATGATTTTTCATGGTGTATGCTGGTGATATTGTGTCAGTTGATGAAACTTAAGTGAAGCTTGTAATCTAAATGATTTAAATTAGTAGGATGGATAAATAATATATGTATGTAACTGTAGCAAAATTTAAGAAGAAATGAAGTCCATGTTGATGGTCATGATATTTGCTATCTAGGACTTGTTCATAGAATTAGAACATGCTAATTGAAGCGAAGAGCAATACTGCCATGGCCCTTTGTTTAGAATTTAGCTTCTTTTAGGTGAAGTTCTTTTTAGTGCATGCATGGCGAATTATGAGGCAGGCACACGATGACACTGGCACGAGGTGAATCCGACACGGAGACCTTGAAAAGTAGGACACAACATGCTGGCCGACAGGCCTGTTGTATTCGATTGACCCATGACCCATTGTAGCTATGACCGGAGAATAATAATAGTATCCAATTGAGAATCGTAATTAATTCAAATGTTGCATTTCTTTAGATTTCTATTTTCCTTCATGCGAACTACACATTTACCACTGTGACCATCTTTTGAGCAGGACAAGTGGGCGAAGAATCTCTACCTCGCCACAGTATGCTACGGTCGCACAGTTTCGTGATGTTTGCTGTACTTTTTAGTGTTGTGCCAGAAGAGTAGAGTAGCAATATCATTTCTATACAGTAAGTAGGAAGCTGCCCGTATTGTTGTTTTGTTGTATCTATTAGCCTGTTTATTTGTATTTCTTTTTGGAAAGGAAAAAGAATGAGCTATAGAAATGATAATTGTGTCTCACTAATATATATCAATTTAATACACAATTATATGGTATTCCCCCAAAGACTTGTGCCACAGGGGCCTCATCAAGTTGCTCATCAAGTGTGACGCAGTCGCAAGCACCGACGGTAACAAAATGTTGTACAATGAATTTACGACGCTCTTATTATTAATTCTGTATGACGTTGCTCCAGCATAACTGGAGGAAGGATTAGTGCTGTTATGTGATGCGTTTGTGCCAAAGAAGCAAGTGGGGATATTGTAGTTCTTTAACAATTCCAGTTATGGGCGCCAGTGCAGTTATGCTCAAGGTGGTAACCTGGCTGGGAGACCAAACCTGCCCAGGCCTGGTCACCCTAACAGGTCGGGCTGGGTTTTACTCCTAGACCTGAAGGCTTGCACCGGTCAAGGGTCTGGTAAAAGCATGGCCCACGTATATATACATATATTATATATTTTTTTTCTTAATGAGTTTTGTGGGAATTAACTATGGTGAAAAAGTCTCAAGTTTTTACCCATATTAGCTAAACTCAAGTCAACCAATTTGCTATTTTATATCTATATTTTGTTGTGTTGTTTTGTGTTATATATATAGGCTGTCTGGCTCAGATTCCGAGTCGGTCTGGATTTGGGTTTTGGTGGAGTGGGGTGGCCTGTTCTGACCCAGACCTAATGAGCTCTGGGTTGGCCTGGTCTAACCCAGACATGGTCAAATCTAGATTGGCATGGCCCAGTTACACAACTGTGCCCTGCTCTATACAAACATGCAGTTGCGGTTTGTGAGTAGGGCCAGCCCTGGGTAAGCCACACAAGTATCGGACTTGGGCAACTCCCCTTGTTAGGGCAATCCTCAAGGCCCTAAATCTTCAGCTCTTCGTCAATAGAGCCTTTACGATCCACCCTAAATCATTCTTGTCAGTTGAACTAGCAATCCCTCCTAGTCATATTTTGAGTTAATAATGGGAAGGTTCCGAGTATAGCTCAAGAGTTAGGAGAGGAGCTCGGAATTCAAGCTTGACGCCTCTGATAGAACCAAAAACTTTGACGACGATGCCAGCCCAACTTGTCGTCAATTCTAGAGACAAACACTCCCAAACACGATATCCTCTTTTTTTTAGTCAACTAAAATTTGCTCCGACTAGAACAACCCAAGTCCCTGGCCGGCCCTGTTTGTGAGTGAATTATTTCACCTTTAAAGTTTGAGCATATTACTTAAAAGCCAACGAAGGTCTCCCAGGGAAAAAATAATTTAGTTGGATCCGCACCAACACAAATTAATAGTGAATACATGTATTTGCATCTAGGAAATTCGATGATTCTTGAATAATTCCCACACGAGCGTCACCTGGCCCGTTTGGTAAATCGTATTTGGAGGTAAATCCTATGTTTGGTTGGAGATGGATTTGGATATGGAAAGTATAACAAATCCAAAATTTGGATTTGGAAGAAGAAAGTTGGATTTTGGAGGAAAAAAATAGTTATTTTTTTAACAATTTTGTTGTTATATTAAATATTTAGTTAAAACTAATTAATAATTAATAAATCGTTATGTTTTATAAATTATTTTTTTACAATTTTTTAAAATATTTAATTTATAATTAATTAAAATTAGTCATTATTATTGTGTTAAAAATTTATTTTTTTATAACTAATAGTTAGTTATTATTTTTATAAAAACAATTAACTATAGTTAGTTATCATAATTATAATCTAAATTTTAATTTATTAATTAATACTTTATTATTTAATATTTTATAATAATTTATAATTTAATTAATCATAACTGTAATCATAATTATAGTCATTTATTAATCACAACTATAATTTTAATAAATAATTTTATTAATTGATGTTCAATTATAATCATAATTAAAAATTTATTAGTCTTATTATAATCTTAATTAATAGTTCATTAATTACTATTTTATAATAATCTTAATTATTAATATTTTAATCACAATTATAGTTATAGTTAAAATTTATAATTTAATAATCTTTCATTATAATCTTAGTCTTATTAATCTTAACTAATAATTGCGTAATTTATTTTAATATTTTGTAATAGTCTTAATTAATAATTTATACCTTTATTAATCATAATTATAATAATTTATTTATCATAACTATAATTTTAATTAATAATTTATAAAAAAATTTAGATATAATATTAATTAATAATTTATTAGTCTTAATTATAATCTTAATTATAAATTATAAATTACTATTTTATTATAATATTAATTAATAATATATTAATCATAATTTTCCTCGGTATTAATAATTTATTATTTAATAATTAATATATTATTAAAATTTTAATTAATAATTTATTAATAGCATATAATCATCATTATAATCTTAATTAATAATTTATTAATCATAAATATTTTATAATTATAATAATAATTTAATTATTAGTCATAACTATAACTATAATTATAATTATAATAATTAATAAATAATTTATTTATTTATTAAATAATATTTTATTATCATAATTATTAATTATAATTATAGTTTAATATTTTATTATCATAATTATTAATTATAATTATAGTTTATCAAATTCTATGTTTGGAGTTGGATTTGGATTTAGATTTGAAATTGGATTTGAAAATTCATTATTTAAATTTGGATTTGAATTTTAAATTTTCAAATCCAAATCCAAACAACCCCTATAAAAGTCAATCTGTCAGCAATATTTCCAAGAATTCTGAACAAGGAAATTCAGAAAATTTGCAAATACAAGGATTCCGTTCTTTCTTTTTTCCCATGTTTCTCTTTTGTCGTCACTTCCTAGCGGTTAGCAGATATCAGCAGCAAATGAAGATCCGACCCGAACTTCTCCCTTCTTCTTATGGAGAGATTTTTTTATATTTTATCATCACCATCTATCTCCGTATCAAGTCAGGAATGGGTGGAGGCTGCCACGTCATCCTCTCATCCTCGCCAGTTCCCGCCACTTCCTCTAGCCGGAACGGCAGTAATAAACCAAGTAAGTCCACTTCCCCCTCTCTCTGTCACAATTGTTCTGCTACTTTCGAACAATTTGGTTATAAAATTTGGATTTCTAAATTCTAGAACTCACTCTCCAATTCATTTTTTGTCCTTCCCGGAACTCAAGATTTTGGACGCTCGTACAGAAATAGCAAGTCAAAGCCGTTTGGAGCTAACATCGTCAGGTCCAGTTCGGAGGAGGATGGCATCGGAAGTCGGAATGATTCCCAGTCTTCATCAAGTGTTTCGGAACCCAAGGTTTTTTATTCTTCACACTACTGTGTTGAGCTTAGCTATTAACTATTATTATTTAGGACGGAACCAGAAATTCGAGCTCGAATGGGCTTACACGTGGGCGACCCACGTGAATATATATATATATATATATATATATATATATATATATATATAGGGAAGCCGATCAAAGCAGATGAGGTCACTGCTTTCCGTACCAGACTGATGTATGCCAGGGTCTTCGTGGAGATAAAGGCGGGCTCAGAGCTTCCGAGCACGCTTGAGTATCAGGTACCGTCTGGAGAGCTTCTGACGCAGTCGGTGGAGTATGATTGGGTCCCACCCATGTGTTGTCACTGCGAGTGCTTTGGGCACACTACCAGTACGTGCAAACACAAGGGGAAGGAGGCCACTAGGCCACATGCGGCTCAGACGGAGGCACCTGGGACGAAGACGGTTCAGACGGAGGCACCTGGGGAGGAGACGGCTACCAGTCACTTGTCTGGGGAGTCGGCGCCAGACAGACATATGGAGGAGGACACAGTGATGGAGGTTGATAGGAGGCTGGAGACGGGACCACCGCAGAGACAGGAGAGCATGCAGGGTGCACTGGTTCCGTTCAGACCACAGAGGACTATGGTGACCAGGGGTATGAGTGCGGTTACTAGTGGTCAGATGGTGGTGGAGGCCGCTCCGGCAATTATGGCATACAGTAGCAGGAAGAGACACGCCCCGGCCTCAGTGGACGATATCTCCCAGGCGCGGGATATGGATGACCAGACTGAAGACAATCCTGACTGGACTCTTACTCTTAGCAGGATTCAGGCTCATCTTGCTCCTTCCTCCATGGTAGATGCGGTCATTGATCAGGCGGATGAGACACTTCCCTCGAGTGTCGATCCAGATGAGTTCCAGGGGGACCCCCATCTATTATTTAGATGTCGGTCCTTGCATGGAACATTGGGGGGGGGTGTTCCATTGGACGATGGAGGAAGATTGGAGGGGTTCTGAGGAGAGAGGCGTGTGACATTGCTATCCTACTGGAGACGTAGATTAGAGGGGCCGATATGCTCTCGCGTAGGACTCCGGCTAGTTGGGACCACATTCACAACTTAGATCTTTGCGGTATGGCAAGGATCTGGGTTAGGTGGAACAAGGGTAGCTGGGAGGGGGTGCAGATCCATAAGTCAGAACAACTCATCGGCGTTACTTTTGAGAACAAAGGTGGGTTCCGGTTCATCCTGGGTGCAGTATATGGGCATAATGACCGGAGACTCCGGGAGGCTTTATGGGAGGACATTGTGCACCTGGATCACATGGCGAACAACTTGCATCTCTCCCTGCTCATCATGGGGGACTTCAATGCTATGCTGCTTCGTCACGAGAAGGTGGGAGGTCGACCTGTTCCGGACTCGATCCTATATGACTTCCAGAGGTGTTTGCTTATATCTGGGATGCGAGGGCTGGAACGTGCTGGACACATTTGGACCTGGCACAACAAGACTACTCAGAATCGGATTGCTTGTCAGTTGGATCGGGCCTTGGGCAATAGTGAGTGGTTCAGATGCTTTCCAAACTCGGTGGCGGAAGGTCTTGCGGCGGGTACTAGCGACCATTCTCCCATCCGGGTAGGCCTCTGTGTGAGACCCACTTTTAGGGCGCGGCCGTTTCGATATAACAACAGCTGGTATCTGTCGGCTGGTTATGAGGAGGTGGTTACGGAAGCGATGCAGCACTTCCGGGATGGCACGGCCCAGTTCCGTATGGTGCACAAACTCAAGTAGCTCAAGCGGGCCATCGGAGGGTGGGTGATGACGAGACCACGGACTTCTCTGGCGGATAAGGAAGCTGAACTTAGGGTCACTCAGGTGGCCCTCCAAGCTGACATTTTGAACGGAGAGCTGGCGGCTAAGGAGAAGATCCTGATCGAGGAGGTCAGCACCATGCGACTGCAGGAGGAGATTAGTGCGGCACAGAGGGCTAAATGTACTTGGCTCAAAGATGGAGATCGCTGCACCAAATTCTTCTACGATGTGATCCGCACACGCCAGCACCGGAACAGCATTCCCAGACTTCTGAATGCTGAGGGTCGTCTGGTCGGGGATCCGGTGGAGATACAGGAGGAGGCCTTCCGATTCTACACTGCCTTATATCAGCAGACGGACTATACGAGCACGTTCCCAGCTCTTATCCCGAAGAGACTGGTGTCCCGCCACGGGAACAGTCTACTTCTGGCTCCTGTGAGGATGGAGGAGGTGGAGGACATTGTGATGAAGGCTAATCCCAACAAAGCTTCCGGGCCGGATGGATTCTCTTCAGGGTTCTTTAAGCGACACTGGGGTGTGCTTAAGGCCCCGGTTCTTGCGGCGGTGCAGGAGTTCTTTGTGGAGGGCAGGCTTCTGAAGGAGATGAACCACACATTCTTGACGCTGGTGCCTAAGAAGGAGGGAGCGACCTCACTTGCAGACTTTCGGCCCATTGCTTGCTGTAATTTTCTTTACAAGATTATCACTCATCTTATGTGCAGGCGTATGGAGGGGATTATGCAGGGATTGGTGTCCCAGAATCAAGCAGCGTTCATCAAGGGCCGGTCGATCGCGGAGCACAGCTTGCTTGCCCATGAGATGGTGAGGGAGTTCAGCAAACCGGGAGGGATGAAGGCTTGTGTGAAGCTTGACCTCCGGAAAGCTTATGATACGGTCAATAGGGACTTCCTGTGCCACTTGATGCTTGCCATGGGGTTTGACGAGAGGGTGAGGGAGTGCATCTGCTCCCCTACTTTCTCTGTCCTCATCCAGGGCACACCGCATGGCTACTTCAAGAGCAACAGGGGGTTGAGACAGGGTGACCCCCTCTCCCCGTATCTATTTACATTGGTGATGGAGTACTTTACATGTATAATGGATACAGCAGTGCATAGCAAGAGGATCGTCCCCCTTTTCCGGTTGGTGAGTCCGGTTGTTTCCCATTTGATCTATGCTGACGACTTATTGGTGCTTCTCCAGCCTTCTATTCGGGGAATGAGAACACTCTATGACATTATGGAGGAGTTCGGGCGGCTTTCTGGGCTTCAGTTAAATAGGGAGAAAAGTAGAGTCTACTTCAGCTCCCGGTGTACTCAGCAGGAGGAGAGAGCCTTCACTTTGGGAGTGGACAGAGGCGAGCTTCCAGTGAAATACTTGGGGGTCCCGTTGACGGTCAACTACGCCAGAGACCAGGATTGCCACAGCTTGGTGGATTTTGCTCAGAGGAGAGTGGAAGGCTGGCAAGCGGCTGGTCTATCATTTGGAGGACGGATTGAGCTGGTGCGTTCGGTTATTGCGGGCATCACGATGTTCTGGTTCCAGTCTATACAGATACCGACGGCTACTATTCGGAAAGTGGAGTCCATATGTGCTGACTTCATCTGGAGGGGAGGGATGCATGCGATCTCCTGGGACCAGCTTTGTCGGCCTCGGGAGGAAGGAGGAGTTGGGTTGAGGCCGCTTCATGCGGTCAGGAAGGCAGCTTGTGTAAAGATGGTCTGAAGATTCATCAAGGGGGGTCGCTCTGGGCGGAATGGATGGCGAACAGATATCTTCGGAGGACCAACTTCTGGGCCTGCAGGATAGACAACAACTTCTCGGTCACGTTAAGGCCATCCTGAGGTGTCGACCGGTGCTCCAGACAGCTATCTGCAGGAACATGAAGGATGGGACGACTACCGACCTCTGGCTTGACCCTTGGTTGCGTTCCAGATTCTTGCTCGAGATATTGGGAGGTCAGCTGGATAGAGAGGCGGGCAGGGGGCTTACATGCAGTCGGATCATCAGGGATGAAGTGTGGAGGCCAGAAGGATATCCGTATACTGCTCAGCTTGCCGAGGAGATTCGCCTTATTACTACTGACGCTAGCCAGCACGAGGATTCCTGGAGCTGGGCCGGCCCAGGTTCGGGGGGCGGGTCAGGTCTATTCTGCTTTCGTAGCTGCTACGACTTGGTTCGGACCCACCACGACCAGGTTGAGGAGGTGGACTTCATCTGGGACAAGGGGGTTGCACGAAAAATGCAACTATGTGCATACCGCCTGCTTCGGGGTAGACTGATGACGAGAGATAGACTTCTCAGGTTTGGGATGCAGATCCCGGATGCCAAATGTGTGCTATGTAATGGGGAGGATGAATCTATGGGGCATCTCTTCTTTGTATGTCCGATGTCCTGGCACATTTGGACTGAGCAGTGCGCGCAGCTGAGAGGAGGAGTTGGGGTGGACAGAGACATCTGGAGCATTCTCAGCTGGATCCGAGATCACAGAGGCCAGGATCCGGGGTGGGCCAGAAAAGCCAGAGTTCGTCTCGTCGCGTCTGTTTGGCACATCTGGAAGGAGCGGAACAGACGCATTTTCGAGGGCTTGACTACCCCCCCAATTGGAATTCTACATAACATAGAATTCGATGTATCAGTAATGGCCCCATAGCACTATATTTTGGGGCTCGTGATGTTGTGATATTATGTATTTTAATACCTTTTCTGCTATATGCGCGGAATAAATTCACCCTTATTCCAAAAAAAAATATATATATATATTTGGAAAAAGGGTAAATTTTATTCCAAAGTAGAGTAATAATCGTACAACATACCACCAAAGTGGGACTCCCACTCATCAAATCCCCATAACTTTCACATCAAATTCGATGTTATGAAGCATGCCCACCAGAGGTGTGACCAGACCCTCAAATATCCGACGGTTTCGTTCCCGCCAGACATGCCAAACTGAAGCAGCCAGGCGAACTCTGGCAGTCCGAAACCAGTCTTCCCCTCGACCTCTACTACCCCGGATCACCGTGATGATGTCCCCCATACTCTTCCCGGAGTCGCATCCTCCCAACTCTCTACTTTGCGCCTTCCAGATCTGCCAAGCCAGGTCACACTCGAAGAAGATGTGTCTAATAGATTCTAGCTCCAGACTGCACAACACACACTTGGGATCAGGGACCGGCACTCCAAAAGAACTCAACCGATCCCTAGTCAAAAGGCGACCCAGTAGGAGCTTGTAGATACAAAGCTGCATCTTCCTGGCCAGACCCTTGCACCATATGAACTCGAAGTCAGGGCTCTGAGGAAAAGCGCGCCGGATGAGATTGTAGCAACTCCGGAATTAGAACTCTCCAGTTCCCGGAGCTGCTCCAATCGGCTCCCAAACCCATCGATCAGCAGGCAAGTCCGGGGCAATGGCAATAGAGGCAATGATCCCACCCAGCTCCACAGTAAATCGATAAGACTCCGGTCTCCACACCCCGGCGCGAATGATCCGGCTACACTTCAGGCCCCGCCTGTCCTCCTGATGAGTCTGTTCTCCCCTGATATCCAATAACGATCGCCGATCAATCCAAGGATCTCGCCAGAGGTCCGTTCCAAACCCGTCCTTCATGACTTTCCTGATAGCAGATTTAAGTATCCCCCTATGACGCAGGACAGTCTTGAACGTGACCGAATGATTATTGTCAGTAGTACACGTCCAAAAGTTGCCCTGCTTCATGTATCTGCTATGCATCCAGTCAGCCCAGAGAGACCCCCCTTTGATGAATTTCCATGCCAGCTTAAGCGCGGAGGCCTTCCTAATCTCCAGCAACGGCCTAATCTCCACTCCACCCTCCTTCCTGGGACGATAGAGCTGTTTCCAAGATATCGCATGCATACCCCCCCCCCCCCCCCCCGCCAAATGAAGTCTGCACATAACCGATCCACTTTCCTAACAGTGGCAGTAGGTAGGAGGATGGATTGAAGCCAGAAATGTGCAACAGCCGTAATCACCGATCTAACCAGCTCGATGTGCCCTCCAAAAGACAATTTCGAGGCTTGCCACCCTTCCACTCTCCGCTGGACGAAGTCCACCAGACTTTGGCAGTCCTGGTCCCGCGCATAGTTGACTGTGAGAGGTACGCCAAGGTAGCGCACCGGAAGATCACTCCTCTCGATACCCAGCACGTCAGCCCGCTACTCCTTCTGGGGACATAAGGAGCTGAAGTACACCCGGCTCTTCTCCCTGTTCAGCTGAAGGCCCGAGAGGGAATGCAACTCTCTCATAATCGCTGCAAGCGTCTGTATACCCTCCGTCGACGGCTGGATAAACACCAAGAGGTCGTCAGCATATATGAGGTGGGTGACTGGTGGAACCACCCTCCAGAACAAAGGGACCAGCCTCCCTCGGTGCACTGCTAAGTCCATCAGACATGTAAAGTATTCCATAACAAGCGTGAACAGGTAAGGAGACAGGGGGTCTCCTTGCCTCAGCCCACGATTGCTCTGGAAGTACCCATAGGGGATGTCCTGGATAAGGACAGAGAAAGTGGGGGACGTGATGCACTCCCGGATCAGAGCAACCCAGTGGTCCCCAAAACCCATGACGGACATCAGATGGCAGAGGAAGTCGCGTTTGACCATATCATACGCCTTCCTCAGATCCAGTTTCACGCATGCCTTCTCCCCTCTAGGTTTGCTAAAGTCCCTCACCATCTCATCAGCCAGGTAACTGTGCTCAGCAATCGACCTCCCCTTGATAAATGCAGCCTGGTTCGGAGATACCAAGTCCTGCATGATTTCCTCCATCCGCCGGCACATAAGGTGCGTAATTATCTTATAAAGATAATTACAGCACACAATAGGTCTGAAGTCCGCCAGCGCTGTCGCTCCCTCCTTTTGGGCACCAAGGTCAGAAAGGTGTGGTTCAGCTCTTTCAACAGCTTTCCTTTGGAGAAGAACTCCTGTACTACCTCCAAGACTTGATGCTTCAGAGTGTCCCAGTGGCGTTTGTAGAACCCACTGCTAAAACCATCCGGTCCGAGAGCCTTGTTGGGATCCGCCTGCTTGACAATAGCTTCCACCTCCTCCAATGTCACAGGGGCAAGAAGAATGCTATTTCCATACGGAGTCACCAATCTCTTCGTAACTATCTCTGGGAACACAGACAGGTAGTCAGTCTGGAAATACAACTCAGAGTAGTACCTGACCGCCTCGTCCTGGATCGCAGCCAGCTCCCCCACAAGCTTGCCATCCACATCCAGAAGCTGGTGGATGTGATTCCTATGCTGCCTGGTCCGGATGACATCATAGAAGAACTTGGAGCACCGGTCGCCGTTCTTGAGCCAGGAGCATTTGGCCCGCTGAGCCGTGCTAATCTCCTTCTGCAGCCGCAATATGTTGACTTCTTCGATCAGCTCCTTCTCTCTAGCCGTCAGGTCCCCAGTGAGCATGTTGTTGGCCCAATGATTGTATCATGTTTTTGAATATGGTTAATCTGTTAAGTTTAACTTTTCATTATCACTAATCTTCATACCATCACTATAGCATTTCTACTTCTACTTATATATGTGATGATATGTGCCTATTGTTTTACATATTAGTGATACTAGTTTTCATTATGGTATCACTATATACTTATGCTATCACTATTGTGAGCATTGTCCTAATAAGCCTTAAACTTGATATATTGTATATTGCTTTGTTCGTCTAACATGTACATGCAGAAAAGCAATAAGCAAGATCAATGTGGACATATGCAATGAAGAAATCATGGTGGGCCAAAGACGACGGATCCCACAAGATTTCTCTGAACCATCCGACGACATCTCCGGAGCCACGCACCCGGGGGTTCCGCTGCCCGGTCAGCGGACGGGGGTCGAGGGGGCAGCTCCCCTCGTCGGGGGTTCGGGGGCGAAGCTCCCGAAAGGTATTCAGTTTTCACAAACTGGATATCTTTGGACAGCTGCCGCCAAGAAAAAAAAAAGCCAGCACCTATCAAAGGAAGAAGCCAAGCAATGCCATCTTCATTTCAAGACTCTGAAGAAGCCAGCACCTGCTACAGTATATCTGGAGTCTGTAATGAGTCTCATGAATAATTGTAAACACAAGAAATAGATGGCAAAATCGAAAGCTATGGTAGAAAATAACCCAGGACAATCTTCGGAATCCTGGCGGATAATCCGGCGGATCTCTGCGGAAATCCGACGGAAAATTCGAATGGTCTCACAGAATACCTTCTGTGAGTGTTCGGATTATCCGGCGGAAAACCGCGGAATTCCGACGGATTTTCCGCCATATGACCGTTTGCATTCTAACGGTCGGATCTTACGAATGATTGATCCCAACGGCTCTATTTATAGCCGTTGGACTATACAGGCGGATGATCCGTCAGCCTGAGAAAGTTGCATTATTGCACTTTCCTTTGCTTTGGTTATAAATATCCTTGACCCCCTTCATTCAAGGTTGATACTTTGAGCCTAAAAATTTCTAAACCACCAAAGCCTATCCACAAACAACTCTACAAAGCTTTCATTTGCCATCCATAAATTGTGTTAGAGTTATTGAGTTGAAAAGTGAGATCTTCATCTTATTGTATAAGGAGATCAAAACTTATTATGAAAGGTTGAAGTTGGGGAGTCTTCGTATCCAAACTCTCGGTTGAAGTTGGAGAGTCTTCGTATCCAAACTCTCGGTTGAAGTTGGGGAGTCTTCGTATCCAAACTCTCGGTTGAAGTCGGAGAGGCCTTCAGATTAAAGCTCTCGTGTAAGAAGTTGGCGAGTTCTTCGGATCCAAACTCGTGTGTAACTATTTGCTCAAATAGTGGATTAAATCCGGAGAGAGTTCCGGGACTGGATTGCCTCTAGGGAGGATACCAGGATATATCGGGTGTCGGTATTGTTATTGCTTCTTCTCTTGCACTTATATTTTTAAATTGCCAATTAGCTTGTGCTAAATGCTTGATTAGTTAGCTTGACCCTATTCACCCCCCCCCCTCTAGGGTTCCTACACATGTCAGCTTGCATGTCTTGCTGGATAGCTCGCAACTCCATCTCCTTATTTTCTATGGAAGTCTTAGGCAACCCCTTCACCCAGCTCCGAAGAACCTGCTTCGTGGCCTTGAGACGACGAACCAAGCGGAACTGAGCCGTCCCCTCCTGACCGCTAGTAAGTCCCTCTGAGACCGCCTCCAGATAGCCCTCCGAGAGATACCAACTGTTGTTGTACCTGAAAGGGCGGGACTTCCCCGGAGACCGAGAAGTGAAACCAACCCGGATGGGGGAATGATCGCTTGTCCCCGCAGCCAGGCCCTCCGCCGAAGAGTTTGGGAAATGCCGGAACCATTCTCCATTGCCCAGAGCTCGATCAAGCTGACATGCAATCATGTTCCAGATTGCTTTGTTATGCCAAGTCCAGATGACACCAGAGCGAGACAATCCCTGGAGCCCCGCCTGGAGGAGGCATCTCTAAAAATTATAAAGGATGGAGTTTGGAACTGGCCGCCGCCCACCTTCTCCCCTCGGTGCAGAAGGGCATTGAAGTCCCCGATCATAAGAAGAGGAAGAGCCGACGAATCTGCTGCAGCTGCGACACGGGAGATGTCGCTCCATAGGGACTCCCTTTTCCGTCTGTCGTTGTGGCCGTAGACCGCCCCCAGTAGGAATCGAAATCCGCCCTTGTTCGAGAAGGAGATGGCAATCAACTGCTCCGTCATCACGATCAAATCTCCATCCCAGCTCTTCGAGTTCCACCTAACCCAGATTCTGGCCATGTCACACAGTGCCAGGTTGTGCAGTTGGGCCCAATGGGATGGGGTCCGCCGAGCAAGAGTCTTATCACCTTTGATCTTGGTTTCTAAAAGAGCAGAGATGTCACATTTCTCTCTGTGAAGCACCCCACAAATCTCTCTCCACCTCCCTAGCGAACACGCCCCCCTCACATTTCAGGCGATAATAGCCATTAATTAATGAGAGGTTGGGTCCCCTGGAAAACACCCGGATCGGCACCTGGGAGGTGTGCCACATCCGTCGCTACCAGATCCTCCTCCATTCCAGTCGGAATGGCCTGCTGGAGAACGGTCTGAGAGAGCACCAAAGCCCAGGCAGGATTGTCCACACACACCCGCCTACTCACTGTCAGTAGGGTGGCCCCCCTCCCTGGAAGGGCCATCACTCAGCGGCCCTACAACACGTCTCTTCCTACAGTAAACATGCCCTTTAGCCGATCCGCCTCCCCCTCGCTCCTCGATCCCGACGCCACCATGCCTCTGATAACTATACTACTCTGTCCCGGGCGTGGGTCAACGCCCTAGTCGTGGATGCAAGCTGGGTAGAGACAATGAGTTATCCCAAATCACTCGCTGGGTGGATATCCTCTCCCGCCAAGACCTCCTCTCGCTGTCAACTCGGTAATCCATGTCACTGTGAAGTCTGGGGCCTCACTCAGGGCCGTAGTAGGCTCCACTGAGGACCCTCCGCCGTACAAGCACTGGCCAGATGCCCAAAGCAGGAACATCGTGAGCAAGTAGGTGGGACCCATTCGTATTCCACCCTCTGTGTAAGCCTCTCTGAAGGGATCTCATATTCCACCACCTTCGGTAGCTCTCTCCAGCCCGAACCTCCACAAAAATTCTGGCGTACATCAACCTGGACCGGAAGGCCGTAGCTTCGTCCACCTTGATTCGGGTGCCCACCAAGCTCGCCAGACGCATCAGCAATGGAATACTCCAGAACTGGACATGGAACTCAGGGAAGCGAATCCATACTGGTATGACATTCAGAACTTCCCTCTCACATCGAAGCTGGGGTCCATTCCTTTAGAATTCCTTTAGAATGATAAGTCCGCCGTCGAATGTCCAGGGGCCGCCCTGTAGGATCCTAGCGACATCCTCCGCGAGTCCGAACTTCACATAATAGAAGCCGTTCTCGCGGGCAAAGAACTCCATCCCCTTAGGCTGTCAGACCCGCGCTGCATAGTCCCGGATCTGTCCGTAGAACGGCTTGTTGCCTAGGACGTACAAAACCAAAGTGTTCTCCCAGTATGCTGTCACCTTGGGCCACATGCATCTCTTAACCACTAGGCTAGAGTTCATTTGCATATATATATAACCACTAGGCTAGAGTTCATTTGCATATATATATATATATATTTATATATATATATTATGCAAATGAACTCTAGCCTAGTGGTTAAGAGAGATGCATGTGGCCCAGTGGTCGGGAGTTCGAGCCTCAGTGGAGGATAGTTCGCTACATAGTTCGCCACAAGTACCCACTGCTTCAAAAAAAAAAAAAAAAAAAAAAAAATATATATATTATATATATATGGAAAAGAAAATTAGGGCAGCGCCTACTTGGTTCTCGAGGAGCAAGGGCGAAAAATTGGAAAAGAAAATTGGGGCAGCGCCTACTTGGTTCTCAAGGAGCAAGGGCGAAAAATTGGGGCAAACCGCGCTTTTAAGGTGGAGCGGAAGATCTTCGTTGACCCTCTGCAGTGTTTTTGTCATGGACTACTTGGTGGGATTATGAGATTCTAGAATGAAACATCTAAGAATGTTATAGTTTGCCGTTAATTAGACACGGGAATATCCCGCGTCTCTTCTAGAATTGACTGGTTCTTGGGATATCAGTTATGCTAACAGACGAGGTTGTAAAAGTCGCTGGCCGCTAGTCGAGCGGGGCCCGCCTAGTTCTAGGCGGTTTCGAAACCGTAAACCGTGCTGAAAATTGCGATAATTGTCCATAAATCCAAAACACATGCAGTCAGGCGTGGGGGCACTGGGCGGGCGCCTAGTAGTCACCCTTACCGATTGGTTTACGTGCAATATATCAATTTTTTTCTTTTACATGCTTTTACAACCTTATTATGCTTCAAACCATTGTTGATTTGTCTTTTTCGTTCAATTTATTTCTCGGATGACCGGAAAAGAGACCCTCAATGTCGGTATCGGTCAGTATCGGGTATCGGTTAGTATTTGATCGAGACATGCCAAACCGTATCGGTATCGGCTGTATCAGATCGGTATCGGCCGATACTTTAAACTATGATTGTGCTTTTTCATAGACGCAACTCTTAGAAGATTAGTATACTACGGCAAGGTAACCCACTAGTTTTTCTTGGAATGTTGTTTTGATAGAAAGAAGCATCCTTTAGATCACGATGTATGGAAACCTTGATTATCCATCTGTATAATTACAGAACCTAATTTGACAGTGCTTATGACAGATGATGTACAAATAAGAAATGACCATTGCAAGAAATTTCTCAGCAGCTCAACCCACATGAACTTTGGGCTATGAGTACTACTAGGAGCTCCTTCATGTATTCTTATGTTATCTGTTGTAATTGTTTTTTCAATCAAGTGCTTCAAGATTCATGTGCATTGTGAATCTTCATCTTATATATAAGTCCCTCTTGTAATATAAGTGTACTTCATGTGCAGGGATCTCAAGCATTACCTACAAGGCGCAAATGTCTTTCTTGTTTATGTACAGGCCTTGCACTGATTAATATTTCAGGATCTTCTGTGAACACACCTAATGGACTCGCCTTAAGCATGATGGATGATTCCCTTGGAAAAGAGAAACCTGTTTGTCGAAATTGTGGGGGCAGTGGTGCAATAATATGTAGATTTCTCCTTTTTTCTTCAATTAACTTTCTTTGTGGCGGAAACTTTGTATATCATGTTACCTTGTGAAGACTTGAGTAAGAAAACATATAAGCCATTTAGCTGTGAAGGCCGAAACATCGGTTCTGAAATTGTTCATGGCAAATCGTGGGAGAAGGAAAAACTATACCAGTACCAATCTGATGAATTATGAATTATTGCTCATTGTTTTACCAAAACCTTTGGCACTGTTTATTTGACTTCACTGCCACATTCACGAGATTTAGAAGACAAGTGAATGTTTTTAGTTGCTACAGTATAATTTATAGTTGCTAGTGGTTTACCTCTTAATCTGTATCCTTTTCCAGTAAAAAGGTATTATGAAGGTACAATATTTAAATGAAACAAAAACGAGGGAACAATGTAAGAAAGTTTAATGGGGGGAAAAAAAAATCTTATAGTCAAGTTACAGTTTACACCAAAGTTACCGACCAGCTAGACTGCTTAGAAGGGCTTAATAATCTCTATTGATTCTCTGCTCTTCTCTCTTGAAGTCCATCACATCTATCGACCAGCTAGTCTATTTTAGAAGGATTCAAGTTGTCCTGTTTATTTATTTCTAATTGCCTATTTGTTCTAGCGAGTAATGAGAAATCTAAGGACTTCATTTTGTGCCTTTTGCTATTACCTTAGGGCATGCAGCATTGCAGCCTACTATGTTCATTTGCACAAAAATATTGGCTTAATATATTCCTCTCAGGGTTTGTTGACAAGGATGTCCAGTATATCCCGTTTTTCTCCCATTTCACTGTGGTTGGCTACTGGGTATGAGAAAGTTTTGCTAAATTATCAACAAAGTTTTTATGACCGGTTGTCGACCTGATGTCAACCTGTTTACGAGTGCCAAATTCCTAGGAAGGGTAGCTTTGAGCTGGAGAGGGTCTTCCTTGGAACCTAGAAGACCAGTTGGTAGGTTTGTAGACCTACATTTCTGGTCATGCAATTTATCACATGCAACCAAAGAGCACTGCTCTAGCTCCTATATATGTGTTTAATAGATGTATCTAATATATGTTAAATACATATATTGAGTATGTTGCACGGATATGGCACGACATAGGCGGGACACAACAACATGGAGATATCCTAGTGTATTTTGGAGTGTCTGGGTTGGGTCCGTTACGTACCCGATATGCATCCAACCTGACACTGGCACACATTTTTGGAGTGTCCGTGCATCCTACGTATTGATACATGCTCAATATGTAGTTTATGAAAATGCAATTGATTATTTAAATAGGAAAAAAAAGTACGCATAATGAATGTCCACTTATGGGTTGGGGATAAATAGGTCAGTGAATCTAAAAAGAAGGATACACTGATGTATTAGTGCTTCATATAGCATGGAAGATAGCTGATTTTTATGAAGAATTTTAGAAGTAACAAAGGCCAAGTTGCGGGTATCTGATAGAAGAACATCCTATCTAAATGCTAACTAACTCCTACAGTAAAGATTGATGTCATTCTTAGAACAAAGGCTTCAATGAACTCGTCAAGGTTTAAATATTAAACTTATAAACAAGGCCTTGGATGATACCTGGAATAGTCTATATGAAATGATTCTCAATTACAGAGCCTGTAAGAGGCGATTTGTTCTCTTCCAAATAAATAAATAAACGTAAATAAAAGTAAGATGTGACTTGCGCTGATTCATCTGTCTAGTTTTTATGAATTGAACAGCACTAATCCCAAAAACCGTAATATCAGTACAGCATGATCATAGAATTTGGTGCAAGGTATTTGAGTACTAGGCTGATAAGGTCCATCTATAAGATGCTAACATGGTACCCGTTGTGTGGCCTCAGAGTAAGTTTGCCTGATGTCCCAATATGGTGTCAGAAAGCTCAGGACTTATGTATAAGTAAGTTACTCTCTCAATTCTCAAGATGTAAACACTATGAGCTGCTATCTGCCATTGGCAGCTTGTACCCTTAGTACATTCGTTATAACTTTATAGATATTGCTTTGTTCTGAGGCCGATCTATCTGTAATCATCCCAAGTACTTATTCTGTACAGTATTTTGGGTAAACCAAGGTTTTAAGCATTGGCCGAAACCAATATGTTTTGCCTTTTCATAGTGGAATTGGAGGATACATGTACGGGATTCAGACAATTTCAAATAGGTACATATGGTCCCCATGTTCCAGGACTACGGACACGGATAAGGGTATGCACACAATATGGATATGAACACCAATTTTCATGTCCATGCAACGTTGGTCTAACTCCCTAAAAATCTGATGATAGAGTTTCTAGAAATTGGATTTATAACTGCTCAACGGTAAAGAGAAAGAAGACAACATAACATTTGTCTTCTAATCAATGAGGTTAAGTAACTACTAGAATTCACAATGAGGGGCAAGTTCAGAAATAGATTCAGGAGCAGCATCAGCAGCAGTGTTGCAAAAATCGGCTAGTCGACCGACTAGTCGGCCGCCTAGTCGCTAGTCGGCCGACGACGACTCGATTTGGGAGCTAATCGGACGGAAAATCGGCAGACCGTCCAGCCGGGGGTAGTCGGCCGACTAGGCGGCCATGCGACGCCTAGTCAGGACTAGGCGGCCAAGCGACGCCTAGTCGGCCGACTGGAGCTCTTTAAAAAAATCGGGTAGGTCAAAAGACCGCCGGCAGCCGCCGACCTCCGCCGACCTCACTAGCAGAAGTGAGAAGGAAATGAAGAAGAAAGAAGAGAAAAGAAAGAAGAAGAAAAATGAACTCACAGACCGCCGGCAGCCGTCGACCTCCGCCGACCTCACTAGCATAAGTGAAGAAGGAAGAAGAAGAAAGAAGAGAAGAAAGAAGAAAAATATGAACTCATAGACCGCCGACAGCTGCCGACCTCCACAGATCGTCGGCAGCCGCCGACCTCCGCCAGATCCGGTCGTCCTCGTCTCCACTGACTTCGACTTCTTTTTGGAGTTTTGGAGAGTGAAGCATTTCTCTCTCCTCAGGACTTGTATATTAGGTGTTGGAAGAATTTGGGTCGGACTCATTTCTGGACTTTAAGAAAACTGAGCAAAAATAAACATTAGCAATTAATTAATAAATGACAGTTAACATTAGGCTTTGGCCCAGTAAGTAACAAGAAAATCATGTGTAAAACTATTTTTTTTCACAAAAAAAAAATTATATATATATATATATATATATATATATATATATATATATATATATATATATAAAATTTAAAAACTCAAAACGATTAATCCGACTAGTCTCCGATTAATCCGATTAATCCCTAGTCCCCGCGAACCGACTAGCGGCCAACTAGCGATTTTTACAACCTTGGCATCAGGGAGACTAAGCTTCTAACAGAATATATCTAGATATGAAGTAGTTGCAGCAAATGGGGACAGTTGATATTTTTTTTTAAAACTTATTCGTTACTGTTCTTATGATCCATATAAATGTCTGGAAGACAATTCATGTCACTAGTTATAAGAATGGTCATTAGTCTATGCATCGCTTAATTCCTAATAGCAACTATCACCGAGAAGTATCTTTAATTAATTTGTAGAAAGTGTTAATTTGTGCTTCTCCCTCACATGTTTACCAAATTTAGTCCGGTAACTCACTTTCCTTTGCTCAAACTCAGGTGACATGTGTGGTGGCACTGGAAAATGGAAAGCACTCAATAGAAAACGAGCTAAGGATGTTTATGAGTTTACTGAGTGCCCAAATTGTTACGGTATGTCTTTGTTACAGTATATAATGATTTATGTAAATAAGTGTTTGCTTATATCTTTGTGTCACATTTAGGGAGTCTTTGCAGTATCAGAAATACTTCTTAGTTATAGTGAATGCACGGAATTGATGGTTTGTTGTCCGCATAATGCTTCCTTGTAAAGGTCTTCTGGTTAAAAAAACTATGATTATGTTTTCTGGTTTCTCTCATATTCTTTCCTCAGAACCCTTGGTTTTGACAAAGACATTATGATCTAGGTTTTGAGGATGCTGAAGTTCAGAATGCTTATAATTTCACATTGTTTGACATGACATTAGCTTGTTTGGTATATTCTACATATACATCACCATCTTGGCTGGCATGCTTTTCCCAAATAACTCTCGACTCATTTTTTGTTTGATGCATTATTGGTATGTGTTTTTCCTTTACTTTTGCATAGTGGAGTTGCGAATCCGGTTTCATTTTTCCTATTTGTTATCATTGTTTTCTATGCAAACCTTGCTCCACCTTTTGTATATTGTTTAATATGCTTGTTGCATCCTTGCTTCCTAAGTTTCTTCCACAAGCATGAAGGAACTCGTGACTGTAAATTATAAGTTTCCTTTTTAACTCACTTAGTCTATAGAAAGCTTAAGCTGTGTATTAGTGACCGACCCTTCAGGTAGCCTGTAATGAGATTCTGACCAAGTCGGTATGTAGCCTATTGTACTGCAGTAGATATAAAACATATTGTCACAGTCATTATAGTCCTCACTCATAATGAATCCATACTTACGCACACATTCTTATGCCATCCTGTGAAGAATCCAATTCTGACCAAGCAATATGTTGCTTGTTGCCAAATTCTCTAGGAGCACCTTTGAACTTTAAGATTGTGCTGGTTGCTAGAAAGTGAGGTGAAGGACCCGTAGAAACGTGAGGCCTTTATTACGTGAGCCCATTTGAGTTTCCACACTTTCTACTCAAACAAATGTTCAAAGTTCACTTTGTGATAATTTACTTTAGTTTTAAGCCAAAGTAAAAAATGTGCAAGACAATTGACTCACTATTCAAGCCTTCTCCCGATAGCACGGAACCTGAACAAGCCAATCACAATCAGGTAATATCCTATGGAAAGATTCAACATATTTCTTCTGCTGTATATCAACAGGATGTACAAAATGAAAAATATATATATATATTATGGCAAATTATATTTCATTTTCAAGAGCCATATTCAGGTAATTTTACCTGGAAGATGTGACTGACTGGAGCGTTCAATGATGGAACAAGTTTTATAAAGGGACAGGTGCAACCATACGAGATTCAAAGACGGATGGTATATACTTTAGGATACATCCATACACGACTATCATGAAGCTGTACTACACGTTCGGGGTGCATAGGCACAATATAGTAAGATAATCACTAGTTGCATTTATATGCCAAAGAACAAGAATACCCTATATTGCAAGGTTAGATATAAAGAGACAAACACAACCCTAATGACTACAGTTCTTGATCATTATTCTTGTATAATATAATGCGTACTGGACAAAAGTTTGAAATTTCAGCGGTCTCCGGTTGGGTAAATCAATCAAATGCGATCGTTTGGTCTGTTACGAAAATGTAATTGTTAATTTACCTCATATCTGTCTTGGGTTGTTTACTAACTATGAGAAACCCGTCATCAAAAGTTCTCTTTCACCTAATAGTTAGGGTCTGCTTGGTAACGTTGTTTTCATCGGTTCTCGGGTGTTTTGAACCGATTGTTTATGAAATTTTTTGCTTGTTTATTTTTTTTGAGGCACTGGTTTTGATCGGCTCAAAAATCCTCAAAAACCGTCTAATGCAATTTTGGATGGCTTTATAAACACCCCAAATCGGTGGGTTTTGAGCGGTTTTATTATTTTATTCCAGTTATATCCTCCCCAAAATATAATTGTAACTACTAATACCCTTCCCTATTTAATTTTATTCATGTAAAAAACTTTCAGAGCCGCTCGTTAGTGAATTACCCTCGTAACCACTCATAACCGGTACTCTAAAAACATCTCGTAACCGCTATCCTTACAATTGCCAAGCAGACCCTTAATGGAGTTACATACACCATCATAGATGAGTTGTTTTGAAGATATATTTATATTCTTAGTAGAAATCGAAACCCTCATCTTGGTTTGTTTTTCTGATAAGAATGATTGCCATTTTACGATTGTTATATAAATAACTAGCGATCTAAGTGAACATTAGATTGATTGGTTGTTCATAGAAATAGAAAGCTTATATTGTTCTTGTGGTGGTGTAGGTCGCGGAAAACTGGTTTGCCCAGTTTGTCTGGGAACCGGCCTGCCCAATAACAAGGGACTTCTCCGAAGGCCCGGAGCGAAGAAGTTGCTGGAGAAGATGTACAACGGCCGCCTCTTGCCGGGCTCCTAGTACTGATGACTCTGCACGGTGTCGCAACGCGAAAGAAGTTCTCATTCCAATTTAGCCCACCAATTTTTTTTCTTTCACAGAAAGAATGTTACAGCATCATGATACCGAATGGGCAAAGGCAGTAGTGTTCTGTAGTCTCGTTGAGAAGTTTGTGGTCGAAGCAAATGACTGTCAAGCTGCGTACCGACTTCCCGGGGGGAACTTTGATAAATGTGACATTTGCTTCATGTATTTATATACAGCTAGATGTTTGTATAACATTTTTGGGTACTCTATTTTTTTTTTTTCGCTTTGACCCACAAACATATGTAAAATGCTGATGATGTAATGATTTTAGATGATTGCTAAAAGCAATGCACATTTTACTGATGACAGTTCATTTTTAAGGTTTTTTTTTACAGTGGCTACTCCTATATTTTTGATTTATAATATGGGATATTTCTACTTTTAAACTATTTACACTGACAACTCCTACTTTTTTGGTTTATTACATGAGGTATCCCTACTTTAAGATAAAAAAAAAAAATTATGACACTAATTATCCCTATTTTTATTTTATTTTTCTAAAGGGAGGGGTGGTCAGTGTAATTTGTTTAAAATCAGGGGTGTCCCTTGTTATAAACAAAAAATAGGGGGTGGTTGGTGTAAATATATTTTTTTTTTAATTTAACAAGTTTGCCACCGAAAGAATTTACTCTGACTGTCCAATTCTTTAGGATTGATTTTGACAGTTCTCGATGACGACGAGGCCTCCTCTGCGGCTGCAGCCCTCTTCCTCTCCTCCGTTGCTTCTGTCCCACACTCTCCTCCTTCACGGCTGCAGCTCTCTCCCTCACCAAGGGGGGGGGGGAGGAGCGGGAGGAGGCCGCTGGTTCTCCGCGGTTGCAACCCTCTTCCCCGCCGTCGTCGTTGCTTCTCTCCCCCTCTACTTTCGCGGTTACAGTCCCCTCTCCCACCAACTGGTGGACGGACAACGAGTAAAAGTTTCTCCAAAATGTACTAACACCAAGATTTTGGTTATGGGTTTGAAAATAGTTTTTGTTTTTCATTTCCTTGTTGAGAAAAAATCAGAGAAAATATAAAACAAGAAAAAAAAATCATCCAAAATCAAAATATCATTTCCTTTTTCTTTTTAAGACAAGGTTGTGATCGTTTGTTGGATTCATCACCGTGCACGGTACCACTGTTCGTCTTCGTCTGTATTCATTGTATTTCGGAGGTCGGTAGTTAATTTTTGTTGTACTGTTCATGGCGACGGTGGGAAAAAATTTCTATTCTAAGGACAAGGTTTGTAAGATGTCTCAAATCCTCTACTTCTAATTTCTATCTTTAATTTATGCAATTTTTTTATTGCATGTTATAGATTAATTTCTAACTATACTACAGGTTCGTGTATTACATAACTTTTAGTACATGACTGCTCCTATAAGTAATATGATAAAAATATAATTTGTTTTTTATCCAATTTCTCTAAGAAAATGCAGATTGTAGATTTTACAGAGGTATTCCAGTACATTTTATTTTTTCAGAAAATTACAAGAAAAGCATTAAACTTAATAATATTGTACAAAAGGCATCAAGTTTGGGCAAATTATATTTCGAGCATCGAAACGACATTTGAATTGCCGTTTGATAACGTCACGGGCATTATCCAGGATTTTAGAAGATTACAAGTGGATTAAAAAAATGGTGGAAAGGACTAGGGGGGCGACGTCATTTGAAATATCGTTTGCTGACGTCATCTGACGTCAGCATCTGACCTTTCTTTTGCCGTTTGGTTATTTGGATGTTTTATTTTTCTTTTCTTTCATTTGCTGTTTATGTTTTGGATTTAGAGTCTTTTACACACTCTCTTATGCAATTAATTATTACAAGCTAATAGATTTTCCTCTTTCATTTGAATTAGCTTGGAAAAATTTATGCCGTCAAGCTAATAGATTTTCTGACGAGTATGTTTTGGATTTAGAGTCTTTCATTATTACAAGCTAATAGATTTTCTGACGTCAGTTTCATTTGTTGTTTATGTTTTGAATTTACCCAGACGGCAATTCAAATGCCGTAAGATGACGCCAGCCGACGTCAGCACCCAAACATAAAATAAATAAATAAAAAACCCACACGGCGAGAGAAAAAAAAATCAATCATACGGCAATTGGATTGACGGAAACTGACGTCTTCTGACGTCAGCAAACGGCTATTGCTTTGCCGTCGTTTTGTTAATCCTTTTCCAACTTTTTAATCTATTCTGATTTAACAGTTAAGCGAAGCTGACAGAGGGTGACGTCCTCAAACGGCAATTCAAATGTCGTTTCGATGCTCAGAATACAATTTGTCCAAACTTGATGCCTTTTGTACAATTCTATTAAAGTTTAATGCTTTCTTGTAATTTTCTGTTATTTTTTTGGGAAAAAAAAAAGTGATCTTAAACGGTTGAGTATCTAATTTAAAGGACATGATATGTCAACAAAGTCATGAGAGGGGACGTGGTTAATTGTAAATTATTAGATGAGTACTTTAAATAGTGTAATGAACTATGAGTTCATTTTTTCACCCACCAAACTATTAGACACGCTCATTATTTCACTCAAAAAAATTCACATGTGATCAAAACTAGTGAGATGTTCGCCAAATTAGTCCCAAAAGTAGTTTTAAGTTGGATAAAATTAAAATTATATGTGACAATTTTTGAGTGAAATGATGAACATTTTACTAGTTTTGGTGGGTGAACAAAAATAAACTCTTCTATTTTAACAGTTCATAAGTCTATTTTTGTTCACCAATCAAAATTATTGGAGATATTTGTCACGTGTGGTCAAATCTAGTGAGATGTTCACCAAACTACTTCCAAAGTTTGGAGAACTTTGGAAATAATTTTGGCAATATGTGACAATATTTGAGTCGAATGATGAACATTCCTACTATAGTTTTGGTGGGTGAGAAAAATGAACTCAAAATGGAATTTATTGCTAATGTGGCAGTGAAACATGCGAATGAATAGTTTATTTCAAAAAAAAAAAAAAAAAAAATGCGAATGAATAGTCGAAGCTTCGGATGCATGAAGCAGATTAATTGGACTAAGTTACTTTGAACCAATATTTGGGCAAATTAATTGGATAATTAATTGAATTCATGGCTAATGGATTAAGTTACATTGATTCAATATCTTGCTCAATTAGAAACTAATCAGAAAAAATGGACATGGAAACATACTTGTCATTTACACATTTCTTTTCCTAACAAATTCAAAATTTCAAAATCTCAAGGCTCGAAACAAAATCCAATTATATTGAACCCTTGGTCTTCCTTGTTGCCTATTTGTCATGAAAGAAAGAAGCCTAATGTATCGAGAAGGGTTAATTATATTGACCCACCTACGTTTCATGAGTATTACAGAAAAGTATTCCTATTCCAAAAATAATACACTGAACATCTCTCTCATTTATAAATTTTATTAACCATAAGGTTGGTCAGTATTATTAGTTTCTATAAAAAAATATAAAATATAAGGAGTGTCCATATAATTAGTTTCAAAGCAGGAGTAATCCGTGTGATAAGTATAAAACATAAGAATAGTTAATGCAATTAACCCTGGTGAGAATATATAAAAAATTTGAGACTATGTTTGTTATAATTATTATTTTAATTACATATTATCTCTTATTTTGTAACCTATCAAATTATAATACAAACAAGAAAAAAAAAACCTTCTTATCTAGGCAAACTTTTTCTTTTTTTTAGAATTTTAGAGATTTTAATAGTACAAAATTTATAACTCCCAAATTTTTAATTGTTTTAAAAATTTATAGTTCATATATGATTGATAAACTTTCGGATAACATCATCTTACTAACACAAATGCTACGTTACCGAATTTGATTGCTTTTTATGATTACCGAGGAAAACTACAAGATCTTGACTGAATGACGGAACATAAGTGGATAAGCACGTCATCCTTTAGGCTAAATTGCAACTTGATACCCTCAACTATCACTGTTTTTCAACTTAATACCCTCAACTTTTATAGGTACCAACTTGATACCCTGAAATTTCTTTGGACCAAATTGCCCCTTCTCTTTTCCCCCCAACCCCTCCCCCCTATCTCCGGCTGCTGGTAGCCGACGGGCGCGGACATGCGCGATCAGGTGGAGGGCAGTGGGCACGCGCGATCGGACGGCAGGCACGCTACGGCAGGCACGCGCGATCGGTCGGTGCAGGAGGACAGATCATGGGAAGAAGTGGAGGTGTTCCAAAGAGGCCTACCCAGACTCCAAGTACATAGAGGAAAGAACCGTTCAAGAAAGCCTGTGGAAATCTCTTTCAACAACAATGCCAACACCAACACTACTTCCTCCACTCCATTTTCACTTCCTCGGTCCACTCTCAATCCCCTACCAACTCCACTGTCCCCATAACCAAAGAGGCTACAACAAGCTATGCTATGGGATCATGAAAGATGCCGACGAGTACGCGCTCCTCTCGGAGGCGTCAGCTGGCTCCAAAGGGAGCTCGTGGGAGCTGAGGCCGCTGGGCTTGGGGGATCAGCCCAAGCTGCAGAAGAACGAGCACTGCTTCGTTCTGGGGGACCGGGTTGATGGGAGGGGGTGAGGGGGAATGGCCGCGGGAGGGGAGGGGCGGGTATGGCCGCCGGGGTAGGGAAGGGGAAGTTAGCAGCCGGGGGGTGGGACGAGGGTAGTTTAGGAATAACAGAAATTTTGGATATCAACTTAAACATATTAGTTCAAATAGGATATTAAGTTAGTATCTATCAAAGTTGAGGGTATCAAGTTGAAAAACTCAAATAGTTGAGGGTATCAAGTTATAATTTAGCCCATCCTTTAATATCAATGAGTTACATGAGTTGTAAAAGATAATTATACGGACTTGAATAAAATTCATTGCCGACAACAAATTTATTTTTTTAAAATTAACTTATTTTTGTTTTCATACGTGGCTAAAAAAAATCCCAAAGACCTCCCCATCCGTGTAAAGCATGCTAATTAATATAAGAATATTTTATTATTATTTTACACACTCTAAGTCTAACCCCTATGAATATTATATAAATATTGCCACCAGCAACCAACGGCTGCTGAAGACTCCAACCACTACTACCAAACTCCAAACCAACCTCTCCTCCTTCCCTCCTTCCTCACAATTTGACCTAATTTTTCCCCCAAAAAATGGAGCCTTTCCTTCCCAAATTGAACCTAGACCTCGCCGGAGCCTCGATCAGTGGCGGGCTGGAGGACCGGAACCCCCCGATCTCCCTCCCCAGCCTCTCCTCGGACTCCTCCCTCGTCGCTCTCGACATCGGAGGTGAGGATTTCTCTCTCTCTCTCTCTCTCTCGGATTTTTTAGGGTTCGTATTGGTGATTCGTGTGAATTGACGGGAAATTTTGGGTTGGGGGTTTAGGGACATTGATCAAGCTGGTGTATTTCGAGGGCGGGCAGCTCAATTTCGAGAAGTTCGAGACGAGGAGGCTCGACCAGTGCTTGGATTTCATCCGGAGCAAGAAACTCCTCTCTGGGAGTGGTAAAAGGCTGCTCTTTTTATTCTTCTTTTTTTTTGAATCTTAGCATTGAATTTACGGTACGATTCTGACACGCACACGGCATTGATTTCGGTATGTCCTGGTTAGGGCTGTCAGCATGTGAATGGATATGGATTTGGGTCGGATCACGTTAAACCGGAATCGGACCCAAAAATATTCAGGTCCTGTACTCTATACCCAAGTCCGGACACGACACCCTGACTATGCTTGCTGTGTCTGAGCTGTGACACGGACATGCACCGATCTTTTTGGACCGTGCAACATGGGCAGGACAACGGTTCTTGTTGACGTAAGTCACCAAACTCCGGGAATGAAGAATGCAATACCGGGAAACAAGTGACCATACTTTACTCAACTTTGACCTTACACTTTAAAAAAAGGAGCGTCCCTGTGCCATAAGCCTCCTGCTTACGTAAGGTTTGGGGGTTTGCGGAGGGTTAAGATGTACGCATCCTTACCCCATAAATAAGCTATAGTTAAAGGTGGCTATTGTTTATGGTATCTTAACAAGGAAGAGGAAGGTGGTATTAGTTATTACTATACACACACACACACACACACACTAGGTTGTCAACCCCTGTATCGTATCGTGTATCAATATCCTTGTGTATCGTGTTATCATGTATAATACGACACAATAGCGAATATGATTTAATATAGTTTTCTCATATATTTTTAATTTTTTCATCTTTAGAAGTCTATCTAGTTCCAGAATCCAGATTATTGAATATTGAGTATACATTAATTGACTCTAGTAAAGAAGACCAATAATACCTATCAACCTATATATATCATATCGGATCAACCCATATGTGAAAAAAAGGGGTACTGTATTGTGTTTCGTGTATTATAAGGTACTAAGTATGGTTTAAAGTACCGGCCGATACCGATACGGTTTGGCATGTCCCGATCCGATACCGACCGATATCCGATACTGACCGATATCGACATTGGGGGTCTCTTTTTCGGCCAATTCGGCAAAGAAAATTAAACGAAAAAGACAAATCAGCAAGGGTTTAAAGCATAATAAGGTTATAGAAGCATGTAAAAGAAAAAAAAATCAATCTATTGTATGTAAACCAATCATTAAGGGTGAGTACTATTTCATTTAATTTCAAAACTACTAAGAAATAACACTCAAAATACTTAAAATTATGCCTAAATGTATAAAATATATGTTTTTAAATGTAAATAATTTATTAATAATTATTTGTTTTCCGATACCAAAAAATCCGATACTCCGATCCGAAACCGCTGATACTACCGATATCGCCGATACCAATACTCACAGGAATGATCCGATACCGATACTGTGAAGTAGATCTAAGACTTTTGAAATTAATATTTCCAAAGAACTACATATGCATTTAATTTCTGGTTTTCTACTCTCGATTCGGCTCTAGATTTTGATTTTTTTTAACACTATTCTATATCTGAACTTGCCAAAAGTTTTGAGCGAAGTTACAGATTCTCTACTCTCACGGAAATATAGAGCACTATCAAATACAATCAGAGTCATCAACCACAACGATATAGAATTTTTTTTTTTATGTGATCGAAAACTAGGAGTTGTCCATTATGTTCGCATGTTTGGCAAATATTATATGCCTTTGTCATTATTAAAATTTTCAATTTCTTTCGTACCGGTTTAGATTGTATCATACTTAAAGCTGTTTATTTTTAATGTTGGCAGGAATAGAGGCGAGATTGGCAAATGCACATGCTATGATAAAGGTATGGGAATGCTTGGAGTAAATTGGGATTGACATTGTGTTAATGTTCATTATGTGGAGATGTATATTTAGGACTATGATGTTTGCTAGATTGTAATTATTAACAGGGTCATTTCCCGTTATTTCATAATTCTTATCCATTTTGGGTCGATATTATATTTTGGTGTGCTAATTGATTGGTTAGTGGATATTTCTCACATTGGGAGGTAAAATGACATCATCGAATACAAAATGCGGCTAAAAGCTTAAAAGCCACTGTTGCTCAACTTTTAGGAATCATTGAGCAACAAATCTCAGTAGTAAAATGACAAGAAAGGCCTCAAGAAGGGATATCTTGGGAATTTCACATAAAGTGAGGTATTATGACAATTGTTCCAAAAGAATGGGAAATGTTCAATTGCATGGTCTAGAGATGTTTGGATCATTTGGCGAACACTCAATATTCTAAGCTTGCTGCTTCCAGAAGGAATAATACCTAGCTGTCTGTGGTTGTCTAGATCCTTAGGCCTGTGATAAAATTCCTATCACTACCTGCCAGTGATAGCCAATAAATTACCAGCCTCCAGCCGACAGAAGTCAGCTGGAGCAAACTTTTTGTTGAAATTCCTGAGATGCAGCCTAATTGCCTCCCTTTCTGACTGGACTGACTCGGGGAAGGTTTTGACTGCTTATCTCCAGCCTGTAACTTAGCTGATACTATGATAGCAACCAATTTTTCCAATTCGGCAGTTCGATCTCACGAGTTAGTAACTGCATCGGATCTCTTAAAAAGACCCAATTCTTTCAAACTTTCTTTTTGGGATGGGATGTCTATCGAGATGTATGGATCCACGGATTTATGTTGTAGTTGTAGTAGTCCATCCAAATCTACAACTTTGAGTTTCCTTATCACTTGGGAACTGTGATGTTTGTGACAAATTTCTCGTTTGTAACTTACATGATGTACAATTTTAGCTGGCCAGCTCAGGAAGGTGAAAGTCAAGTAATTTTTCGTCACTCATTTTATAAGTTCAGTATAGAGTAGTACTTGAATTCAAGCCAAGTTCTATTCTTATGAATATGTTCAGATCTACTTAAAGGACCTAATTTTATCCCTTTTGAAATTGAGTAACTTGACAGTACTCTAAGTTCATTCTGATTCTCTTCCTTGGCAAGATGCGTTATACTTCTAGTGAGGTCTTTCTGTTTTTTATTTATTCTTCAATTTGATTTCAAGCATGACCTTTTACTAAAAGGTAAAAATGGTGAACTAGATGTGCAGGTATTTCCAATTGGCTCTATAACTCTTTCACCAGACTTTTGTTATTGGTTACTTTGAACTCTGAAGCAAGGTCAGAGTATTTTGACCTGTAATGATACATATTGTTAGTATCCTTTTGGTCTGTTCCAATACTGATCCCCACCGGTACTGGTCAATACTAGATGATACCAACATTTAGGGTCTTCTTTCCTGGTTAATTCACCAAAGGAGAACTAAAAGAAAAATATAGAATTAAAACAACGTCGATATAATGATTTGGTCGTGTCTAAGACCAATATGTTATATCGTGTTAGATAATATTCATCATCGACACATTGTAACCATTATAATTTTTCGATATTCTATATTTGTAAATTCACATGTAACCATTATATTTTGTCGATGTTGTATATTTTTAAATTCACAAAATTTATCCATTTTAAAATTAGTCCCGTCAAAACTTTACGTTTTGGCTGTACTTTTTATCTCAAAAAATTAAATAAAAATGGCATCTATTGCAAGTGAAGGATTTAACAATATTGAATATTATTCCATTAAAAAACAATAATACATAAATTTATGTCTAAATGTATCAAAAAAAAAATTATATGAAAATTTATTGTAATTTGGCTTTTCGAAACACCAACATGAAACTGCCGGAACTGTCAATAAATACTCATAAGAAGGGACAAAAACCAATTCTGATACCGTTACTAGGAACCTTACTCTGAAGTGGACAATATATTATTAATTCCCCTAAATTTTCTAATATTATTTGTTGTATTATTACCTATGCTGTAACTATCGCTCATTTTATTTTCCTATGCAATATGTTGCAACGATTTTTCCTCCTTGGTACATCGTCAACTATTTGTAATGAACTGATAAGTGATAACAGTTCTAGTTTCTTCGTCTTGTCTTGACAATTAATCTTTGTTGAATTCTCGAGAAGGCTTCAGGTGGCGGAGCATACAAATTTGCTGATGTCTTTAAAGAGAAGCTGGGTGTTTCTCTTGATAAGTTGGACGAAATGGATAGTGTTGTCGCTGGAGCAAACTTTTTGTTGAAAGTACACTTCTGAAACTATTCTGTCATTGATTTTCATAGTTTGTATATTGAGATTGTTGGTTTCCTGCACAAGACTTGATACTATTACTACCTGTATGTAGTCTTTGTATGCTTGTTTAGGTACCAGTTTAACTGTGTAGAGATGTTTATTTAATCATTATTATTTCTTGTTTGTAAAAGTGAAAAAAAAAATATTTTGTGAAAATGTATGATAAATGAGATAACAGCATAAAAACAAAACCATAAATCATTATATTAGCTAAAAAGTTTTCACTCGATCTGATTTATGAATAAATAAATAAATAATAGAATGATGCATTTGGTTTTATTAAACCTTCTTAGTTTAGATTTTCTCATTTTACACTCTTGTTTAGAGTTTCTGAGTTTTAATTGAACCTTCTTAGTGAAAAATGTATGATAAACATCTAGTTTACAGTTTCTTAGTTTAGAATGCTCCATAGTTGTTCACTATTAGCGGAACCAAGGCTTAAATGATGATATTTAGGTAATCAATATTGAAAGTTTTCTTTAAATAGATGCTAGAATTCCAGATGTGGTGAAAATTTTTCTAGTCAGACAGAAGCGTAAACATAAATGTATTTGAGTATTATATCTTTAGTTCAGTTGATAAATTGATCCAGTTTTTTACAAACTAACAAAAATTGAGATTAGGAGCTATGTTCGTAAAATATTAGGACTACTCGACAATTGAGAGTTTTAGATTCTATATTTAGTTGGTTATAATCCTTTCCTTGACAAATATTCATATGTTTTCATCAGAAGATCCCTGGTGAGTCCTTCACATACATGGATGGGAAAAGAGTCCCTGTAAACATTAACCAAGAGAAGCTATTCCCATATCTTCTTGTCAATATCGGATCTGGTGTTAGTATGATAAAGGTAATTATCCATGCTATGTTGTTTGATATAAATCCAATAAATGTGCCCATGAATTTGTTTACAATTTTAACACACAGAAATCTTGATAAGCATCAAATAGCATGTAGGTCACAGGAAACAACAAATATGAGAGAGTAACAGGGACACATATTGGTGGAGGTACTATATTTGGTCTAGCAAAACTTTTAACAGGTTGCTCGAGGTAATATTTGCATACAGGGTTCCACTTTCTATATGATATATGCTACTGCTACTTCATGAATTTCTTCATATTTCAGATACGATGAATTCTTGAAACTGAGTCAACAGGGAGATAATCTGGTTCTAGACTTGATAGTTAAAGATATTTGTGGAGAACTAGTGTGTGAAAAGGTATATCTCTTGATATGTTAATATTAAACATAGGTTTGGAGTTGAATGATTACATTATTCATATGCTTTGGTTTTTGCCTTCCAATTCCACTTTCTTTCTTCATTTAGCTAACAAAGTCTAATTGTGTTAAAATAATTATGAAAAAGGTACATTTCTTACTTTGTAATTTGTATGTTTTGATTTAGGGAGCTTTATCATCTAATGTTATTACAAGATTATAAGTATATTATGCAAGGATGCAGTAAATCTGATGTCACTTAAACAAATATATTCCAAATTTGGTGTCATTTTCGCAACTTATCAATGTTGGATACCTGACATGGATAATCCAGAAATGCACTAATACACGCAAAAATTGGTGCCGTTCCGTGCCGAGGTGTCTGTATTGGCCTTATCATACTGGTATCCATTCAACATAGTACTCTGCAATTAATTTAAAATTTAGAGTGGGGTGATTATGGAGCATAAGAAACTTCACAAAAGAATCTATGGCCACCTGTCAACTTGACGTTAAGCCTTTAATAGGGTGCTAAATTTTCCAAAGTTCATAGTGTCGGAATCGGTATCAGACCCTTCCTATGAGTATAGGGATCGAATTATTGGCTGTTTCAGATCGGAGAATCGGATTTTTTGTTATCAGAAAACAAATAATTATTAATATATTTTTTTAATTTTAGAAAAAAAAAAAATTTTTTATACATTTAGGCGTAATTTTAAATACTTACTGTATTGTTTCTTAGTAGTTAGAATTTCTGGTTGGTTTACCTGCGATAAATTCATTTTCTTCATTTATATGCTTTTACAGCCTTCCTATGCTTTTATAACCTTGCTAAGTAGTCTCTTCTGTTCAATTTTCTCTATCTAATTGACTGGGAAAGAGATCCCCAATGTCGGTATCGGTCAGTACAATAGTTGTCGGTATTGGATTGGACATGCCAAACCGTATCGGTATCAGCCGTATTGTATCGGTATTGGCTGATACTGCAAACTATACAAATTTCTAGCCAATGTAGCTATGAGTAAGAGAAGTTCTTGCCCTAAAAACATTGAAGCCATTCAGCAGACAGTTTGTTTATGCAGTTTACATTAATGCAACCAATAACTAGCAGTACAGTCCAAGTTCCCCAGTATTTGGAAAGAATGTATTTAAAAAGAGTATAAGGGACAGGTAAGATGGTACAATTAGCTACAAGGAATTGCAGTCACTATGGTGTACTAAAGCCAAAGAGCAAAAAGCAATGTCATTCTCATTCTCAATACTCATAGTGCAAGTCACTGTTAATAGTTATGGAGTTTCACTTTTAAATAACAAAATAAGATAGTTGTAGAAACGATTTTTGTTCATCTAGTATATTACACGTGTAGGCCCATCTTGATTTCCGTTGTTGTTCAAAACAAGTGTTGGCATTTAATTCTCGACTGACAAATAAACACAATTGTAATAAAGGATATGTTGTTAATTGAGAATCGATGTGTACTGGAACCTGTTGGGTTTTCAAGCTACTTATGGGAAGTTGTTTCCTTCTAGCACAAAGTTACTTCTTTTAATTGGATGGGAAATAGCTGAACCGTATTTCAGAACTGCATGCCACAGTTTCGACTCAGGACACAACCATACTTTGCAGACTTGGGTTGATTCTCTGTCGCCGTTGTCAATTCTTTGATGTGGAACTGTACTTGTAGCTTTATAACACAGTACATGCTATATATGTTTTTTTATGTGTCAGCTCAATTTGGTATTTTTATCGCAGTGGTTATATTTTTTTCTTCCCTTTTTGTATGCCTTGTCCTAACCACCTTTTCCATTTGATTAAATCATACCAGCAAGGTCTTTCAGCATCTACCCTTGCTTCCAGCTTTGGAAAGGTGATAACATCTAAAAGGATGCTCTCAGATTACAAACCTGAGGATCTTGCTACAACACTGTTGAGTGCTTTCACATACAACATTGCTCAAGTATGTCCATTCTCCAATTTCTCCTTTCCCGACTGGATTCATTGATAGTTAGTGTAAAGGGAATTTGGCAGTGACAACAGCTGAACACATCTTCTATTTTATCTGTTTCTTTTTTGAACTTATAGCATAATTAATTCGCAGTAGCTGGGCTGTCTGTATTTGACTACGCTAACACACTTCCTTGAATGCAGACCTAAGTTGCTACTACCTATAATATTGCTCGTCTTATTACTTGAAGCTACATTCTTGTTGCATTGTTATGCGGGGAGATAACTTGTAACTTATGTTGCACAGTCACGAGAACATGGTGTCCATATCTGTGCCGTGTCCCTTCCCCTAGCCGCGTTCATATTCCACATATGTGGACCGGCTTGCCACAATAGTTACAGTATCGGTAATTCAATGTGGTAACCTTACACAAGATATCCAAGTATCCGTTTCAGCTCTGAAAACTATGCCGAAATCCAATGTGGACAAATATCCTTATAATTTACCAGTATGGTTCGAATCTATGCCCACATACATTTATGGTAAAAGAATTTGTCGGGCATTGCAGGTTTATTTCTGCTTCGAGTTCTGTTCATAATTTCCTATCTTAAATATGTGCCGGACAAAATTATCATAGTTTGTCGGGCATCAGTTTCCTAAGGAAAAAGTCAGGATTTAACCTATGACTAATACTGTAAAATTGAACAAAATTTCCTATCTTAAATTTCAGGATTCTATACCAACCAAGTCCTATTCCAATTAAGGGCCCTTACTCTATGACTTTAGCAAAAAGAAAAAAGATATGATATGTTCCAGGTTGGGATTGAACCTACGTCTTTCTGCTTAGGAAACAGATGTTCTGTCCACTGAGCTACAAGCACCTCGGTTATGTTTTCAATCTTAAGATCTATATGTTAAGTTTTTAGTTTTAATATATAGAAAATTCTCAATTTGCAAACAATACTCCAACAAAATGAAAATTGGAACTAGATTGGACAAAGTAAAAGTGCGTCAGCTCTTTGAGATGAATTCCACATTTTGTAGGGCAGACCCACCACAAAGTACTCAGTCAGCTACTGATCTATCATGAGATCCGTCCAACACCTTTTCATGTTAAGAACTTTGTTCATGTATAAACAAGCAAGATATGAAGATACTGAATTGGCAGTAGTCCCTTCTATGACAGGATCACATGAGAAATAAATGCAGATGGCTTGGAAAAGAAAATGGATAGTGGAAGCCTGGAAGGGAATGATATGTTACAAAGAGGGATTGGTCACGAGAATCGAACAAGTGACAGGTCTAAACTGTGATGCCAATTGAAGTAAATTATTGTTGGTGGACCGTGGAGATCAATTTGTCAAGAAAGAGGGAGAATAGCTGTTATGAGAAATTTATTTTCGGGCACTATAAATCAACTTAACAGTAATTCTTACATATCAGAAAAACAATACTGATAACCTACTTCCAACATCGGTTCAACTTTCAGCAATGATTTCAAATCCCAGCACCAAAATTAGTTCTTCCAGCAATGATTGAAGGAGATAGCTAAAGAGAGAAGGATAATCTAGAGAGATGGATCCCCCTTTCTTGGAGCCACTGACTCAATACTCAATAGGAGCAACCTAACATCATATTTCTTGTAAATCATAGAGAGGACCAATATTACACATTTCTCTTGCAAATCCTGTATACAGCCCGTAAAATGGCCTCGAGCATTCCATGTTGACTACTAATTTGAATTTCAAAGTCAAGTGGAATTTCTACTATGACAAACAAGTTGACTATGTGTTAGACTATAGCCAAACACTCCTTCAAATGGTTGGTTATGAAAATTGATATGTCAAAAAGACTTGCACAAGTGGCATGGGACTGCTGAACTAACTAAAAGTTTTCCCAAGTTGTTCAATTCAATTGTGATAGATCAGGTCCATAACCTCTAGATTTCCTAAGTTGGTTTGCTAGTCAATTACTTAAAGTCAAAAGTCAAACCAAATATTTGTGGGCAACCCCTATATTTTTGCTAAATTAATGTAGTCCGAAATAATAATGAAAGCAATAACTAAATACCAAAAATAAAGCTAAAATCATTTGTGCATGGGAGAATGTTATGCTTAACTAAGAATATATTGTTTCAGGCCCATTGGGAAGGACTTATTTTATTATTTTCTTTTATGTTGCATAGAGGTTCATAAAATAAAAGCATGAATTATATTGAAACTTTTGTATTATTCTATGAAAATTTCTCTTAATTTATTTCTCATGTGTGCTTCAGGTTTCTTTCTTGGTAGCATCACTTCTAAAGCTGAAGCAGGTCTATTTCGGAGGATCTTATATACGCGGTCATGCTAGCACAATGGATAACATATCATATGCAATCAATTACTGGTAACCCTTTCTTACGTTTCCTTTTCTGTTATGAACTCCATTAGTTTACTAATTGGAATCGGACATATTAATTTCATTCACTGTGTTTGTTTTGTTTATTACTTTACTTTCTTGTAGTGGTTTTAAATTTGTTTCCAGGAAAATTTGCTCAACTTTCCTTTTGCTCATATTTGCATATATTCGTTCAGGTCCAAAGGTCAAATGCAAGCAATTTTCTTGCGCCATGAAGGATTTTTAGGAGCTCTGGGTGCATTCATGAGCTACAGGAGTCTTGATGTTGACGACTTGGTGCTTGAAGATTCGAAGGAACAACTGAAGGAACAAGTAAGTCAAGATAATCGAACACCTGCACATTTATGTGGATGGTTTATTCACTAATTCATACAAGCATGATTATCTTGGCATTGTCTGTGTATGTTTGTTCCTACCATATTTCTGTATTTTTTTGTTGTTGATAATTGCAAATAATGGTATATTGCATGAGGACAATGGCAGAAACCAGGGAGAAGTAAAATGATGTACTCTGGCTATTTTCTCATATTTACAAGAGCATAAAAGCTCATAATCCTATGAAAAAATAAGGCTGTCAGGTAGCAAGATTCTTATCAAGGTTCAAGATTATTTAGGAAGTAATGAATTAACAAGTTCTATACTCATAAGATAAATGACTAAGAGATGATTGAGAATTGTGTTTGCTATGAAAGTTAGTTGCATGGGAGTGACATAAGATTTTTAACTTCCATAGAGGCTGGAAAAGGTTTTTCCTGTGATTTAGATTTGGTCCTGGTGTGTTGATAGTGGGAAAATGGTAGTTGTTGATCATGGTAAGCCTGGGGAGTCGTGTATAAGATTGGATTCTGATAAATCTTTGGTAGACTGTCTTAGCTGCATTTGTTGCATCATTTTCTTTCAGAAAGTTATTCTCAACATCACCAAAGTGGAACTATCAGATGAAGCTGCACAAAGTGACCTTGTTGAATTGAAAGATCAACAAATTTACTTTTTTTATTTCTTCTTCTGAATTATTGTTTTTAGTTTACTTGAAGTTGAGCATGATTGTTAACCATACCCAGTTTGAGGAGGAGCCTTGCGAATAGGATAGATGTCCAGGTTGTACAAGTTTTCTATGTTCAACTTGAGAGAGAAGTGTTGGAAATGTCAAATGAAAAAAGTGCAAGTTGCAGTGAAACAGAAGTATAGGTTATAAGAATAGGAATTCAAGTTTCACACTGCAACAACGGTTTCAGTTATGTTGAAACTGGAAATCTAGTTCAGAATCCCAATTTAATCACTTTTCCAGCCTGTGTGTGTTGCGTGTTGGTTCTTGGTTATTTTCTTGGGGTTTGCAGGTAAGTTTTTCATTCTATTTGTGCTCAATGTTTAAAATAAGAATCCATTCCCCAATGGGGAGAGAGTGGTTTTTCTTTAGTTTGTTTTTCCTCCAATTAGTTGATTTTCTCCTAATTTGGTGATAACGACCATCTCTTCATGGTTACCTGGAACATGGAACCTTCAAAACGCGGATCGGAAACGTGCACGATACACGGGAGGTCCATTACACAGTATGTTGGTGGTTGGCTTCTTCAGAATGCAATACATTCATCCGGAACGTAGCAAATCTTGGACTAAAGTTTTAAAAAAATAAGAAAAATAGAAAATGTGATCTTCTTCCCTTTGAAAGCTTGGTTGGAAACATAGTAAGTACATTATTTATTCGTTTATTGGAATGTAGATTTTCGTGTTCCAACTTTTAGGCATTCTACCTTCTGGAACGTGCGTTCCCAGATCGTGGAACGTGTGTTCCTGGATCGGCGTTCCCCAATAGTGGAATACTAAATGGTGAACAAGTAACCATGGTCTCTTCTTGGGTCTCCATCTCTCATGCCTACTATTACAAGATTCTCAGCCACCACATAAAAGACAATTTGACTTTGGAACTTTTTCTGGGCCTCCTTCTGGAAAGAGTAGTTCGCAGTCTGCCAAGCTTACCTCTTCCAATAAAACATGTTATCTTACTACATGTGTGACACTACTGGAAAATGCGAAATATAAACTTTTTTTCATCCAGAAAATTGTATGTTGTATATGACAATGCAAAGATGTATCTTAATACTTGTTGCTGGAGTTGTGGTAATAAAGATTTATTTTATGTTATAAGGTAGGGTTCATTGCTAGAGAGTAATCATGAAGCTGTAGTTGCGAAATTCATGATACTCGGTTAACTGGCTAGGCACTCTAGATTTTTTAAAATTTGTATTCACTTGATGTCTAATAACCAAAGCACATGAAGATTTTGTTGAGACAATGCGGAGCATTGTTAACATGTTACTGTGTGATGAGAGTAGGGTTACATCACTTTGGATTATTTAAAATAAATAAAGAGCTGGCTTGTATGGAAGTACTGAATCTCTTAACAATTTACTGCTAATTGTCCAGGAGTCATCTCATGAAGCTTCTACACCTGTGGATGGAAAGTTAATGGTTGATCATAACGAGAACAACATATTTCCCTACCTTCTTGTCAATATTGGTTCAGGTGTTAGCATGATTGAGGTAATTCTCGTCCTAGGCATCAATTCAGCTACTTTTTTTTTTTTACGTGATTAGTGCTTTAAGTTCCTCCATGTTTGACAGGTAATTGGGAAAGGGAAGTTTGAAAGAATCATTGGAACACATTTAGGTGGTGGAACTATACTTGGTCTTGCAAGGCTTTTGACAGGCTGCACAAGGTGATCATCTTATTAAATACTCCTAAAAATTGGATCTGAATTGTATATTGAATTTCCAACTTTTCTAGTTATGATGAGTTCTTAGAGTTGAGCCAGAAGGGGAATAATCTGTCTGTAGACTTGACTGTTGGGGACATCTATGGAGACAAGGGTTATCCCAAGGTATTTATTACCACTTCCCTTCTAAAGTTTTATCTAATAGTTAAATAAAAACACCAAAAGATTGAACTTCTAAATATTTAGATGTTGGATCTCTGAACATTGATTTCTATGCGTGAATTGTTGTCTGGACTGTTTACATAACTATCAGAGTGATTTTCTTCATTTACATATAAGTAGTTTTATGTGGTATATGTTCCAGAGAGAGAGTAGATGGAGCTTAATATACTTTACTGATTAGGGTTATGTTAAATAGTTAGTAGAAGAACATTGATTTCCAGTTAACTTGTGCAGTTCTAACAGTCTTGAAATTTGATCTGATAATGTTATGTCACTTGGACGTAAGAATAGTCGAGTCTTAAGACTATTATCCATGGCTTGAGTTTGTAGAGTTAATCAACTTTAATCTTCTTATGCTAATAGGCTAATTGACAAAATCTTGTTTGCTTTAATTATTGGTAGCATGGTCTTCCAGCATCAACTACGGCTGCTAGCTTCGGGAAGGTAACGTCGACCAAACTTTCGGATTACAAAGTAGAGGACCTTGCCGCAGCTCTCTTGAATGCCTTCACATACAACATTGGACAGGTAAAACAGCCTTTAACCACAAAAGCATATATCAAATGTGTTTTTCTAGGTAGAGGACACCCCAAAAACTGGTCTTCACGGATTTTATTTCTCGATGTAAATGTCATCATTTGAGGTGTAAGCTGGCTGAAAATATGAGACTGTTGGCACCAAATATCTGTTCAAATAATAATGTATTGTCTTTAGCTGTACAGCATGAACTTTCCTAAGCTCCTGTAACATATGTTAAATATTAAAGTCATGTACCCCTCTCATATTTTCCATGTTCATTGGATTTTAGAGCATTAATTCCTTTATTGTGTAGCTCTATATGCACTCATCTCCAATGGTCTTCGTGCTACAGATTTCGTACTTCGTGGCAAACCTCTCTGGGCTTAAAAGTATCTTTTTCCGAGGAACATACATATGTGGCCATTCAGAGATAATGGACAAGATTTCTCGTTCCCTTAAGTATTGGTAATAAGTCTATTTACTTTCCTTCAAAACGCTTAGAAAACTACCACACTTCCTAAGTTTTCAGCTACTGCTAGTTCTTTATATTACTATATCTAATTTGTTCCTTACTTCTTCAATCTTCTAATTGATTTTCCTTCTCTAAATTGCATATGTTTATATTTCAATTCTTCCAGGTCCAAAGGTCAAGTACAAACAACATTTCTATGCCATGAAGGATTTATGGGAGCTTTAGGTGCATTTTGGAGTTACGAGAACATGGGCATTGATGATTTAGCAGCCCACGAGTTCATGAAACAAGTATTGTTATCTGCTCCTTATATGGGAGCAAAGGGTCAGTCCTCGCCGCAGCTAAAGTCAAATGGAAGAGTAAGTGCCGACATGCTAATCTTATTTTATCCTGTGGACAAATCGTTTTAATATTTAGAAGAAAGGGTTATATACGGTTTCTTCATTATCTACATCCTAATCGTTGGTCAGTTTTCATAATTATGTCTTGATTGAACCTACTGTAGAATTTTTTTTATTTTCTTTGGTTTGTGCTGTAATGATAGACTTATTGTAGACATCTAAATATTAAATGGACCAGCATCACACATAAGAACTTTTAATCCCAAATTTTGGGTACTGATTCAAGATAACTAGTAATCCATGGCTATGTTGCATGGACATGAATATGACACAATACAATACGGATATGGCGACACAGTCACAGAACCTATTTTTGTGTGTCCTAATATATTTTGGAATGTCCATGCTGTGTCCGACAAGATAGGACATTGATGCTGCCACCGGTTTCTAGAGTGTGCGCTTCCTAGGTTTAGTGTAAAATATTTATGTTTTGAAGTAAAAAAATTTATTGATTAATTTGGTGCCTGAAAGTTTTAGCATTATTTTTCTTTCACTTTTAATTGTTGTGATTTATAGGTTCATTATAATAGGTGTCAGCAACTAACTTCTAAAAAAATGACCTCGTCTTTACTCGGAATGTAAACCTAAATAAGTGAAATATAGAATGGGATTGCACAAGAAAAATAGAAGATAGCACAAGAGAGAACAAGGCAGAGATTGACGTGGTTAGGCACCCCCAGAAACGCTTCCTCAAAACCTTCGGTTATAGATGCATGCCTTGTCAACTTCCCCTGATATCCTTGCCCAACCGAGCAAGTATATTCGTTCCAATACAGAAGACTCATGAATCACCAGTGTCGTGCTAATGCAGAAGACTCGTGAATCGCCAGTATAATTGCTCCAACTGAGCATGTATATTATGTATGATATGATTCAAGCCACACGAATCACTGAATCAGTTAGTCATATCATCCACATAAGTTTTTTTTTTTAAGAATAACAAAGAAAGTTATTTAGTTTCTGGCAGATGCAACTTAGTTACTTGTGATTGATGCACCTTGTTGGTTGGTTTTTTTTCTTCTCATTCTCTGATTTGTTATCGTCTCAGTTGCGGAGTGATGAAACAAGCGTTATAGGAGAACTGGAGAGGCTGCAGTGCAGCAATACAGAGCTTCAGGCCAAAGTAGAAAGGTTAGAGCAAGAAAATGCCGAGCTCAAGGCTAAACTGGAGATGCTACAACAAAAGCATCCCTCGAAATGAATTGCTACAGAAATTACAATCTCTATAGCCATGGAACTGAAGTTTGAAGAAATTGATTGCTGCTAGCCAGACCATATTGCCAATTTGCATTTTTCGTCATTTTTCTACTCCGTTCCTCTGTAAATAGACTCCAAATGAAAATCTTGACATGTAATTTTATGCTACTTTTTTCTTCTTGTAGTCTATTTATGATATATTGGGACATTTTACAACTTTAGTTGTTTTGAGAAAGAGAAAAGTTTTAACATTTGCAAAATGAGTCCAGATATCTATTCAATTTCTAGTTTTAGTATGCATGCTTGCTGCTCCAGCTAACTTACTGATTTGATGTAAAAACCGTCTGTTTTGATTGTTTGAAGAGTCCAGATCACTGATTTGCAAGTTCAATTTGCATTTGTGGGGAGTCCCTCTTGACTTCAAAATTTTATTTCACACGAGAATACTTATTTGAGGGATCTCCCAAGTGGAAACTAATTTTGCAGAGAGTCAGAGGACAGATGTATAGTTCCATTAAGGTTCTATAAAATATTTTAATCATCTTTTAATTTAACTTTTTTTGTAATTGGGCATAGCAAAAGGTACCGTAAGAACAAATTATATTTTCCTTGCAGGAAAAAAAATATACGACATCTTATTTTCAAGTAACGTTTTCAAAGTTACACATTCATTTTTGAGTGATATTATCAACTAAGGCTGTGTTTGATTGAGCTTTTTTTTAATTCTCACATCAATTGTTTGATAGATTTCATTAAATTATTTTTCAAAAAATTATCCTTTTTTTCCCTCCAAAATAGTGAAAAATGAAACAGATCTAGCCCATATCATTTCCCATAATGTGGAATTAACTTATTTTTCATATATTTTAACCTTGCATAGGTGATGTAGCCATTTTTTCACATATATATCGTCTTATTGATTAATCTGACTAAAATTTGGAACTTGGTAATACAAATTTGCTTAATAATTGAAAAATTAAAAATTATTTAGGAATATACCAAATTATTATGCCAATATCAGAAACTTGTATCAATTCCCAGTTCTTACGAAGTCATGTAAGTCTGTCATGAAGAGATCAGATGACATTGTACTCTGATGTGTAGTCCGAGCTGACGCATTATCCTGTAACATTACTTTCCTACTTTGTTGAAGCTAATAATAATAAGAAAACGAAATTTACAATCATTGGAAATTATAAAACATCATATCAAAAGAGAAAAGATAAATACCAATAATTGTTTTAAAATTGCAGGAAATGTTGAGCATCTGAATGCAAAATACCACTGGGCATCTGCCAGAATCTCAGCTCGTTTGAGTATTGGCAACGTACAGCGCTGAACAAGCTATGGACATAAGCGTGACAGAGACTCTAATTTATTGCCGAAGTAATTCACTTTCAAATATAAAAAAATTACAATATATATTTGTTTCATAATTCCTAAAAAAAAACATCACTTCTAACATATTGATATTGCAAAATTAAAAATTTTCCGAGCATCCGAATGCAAAAAGCCAATGGACATCTTGCCAGAATCTCAGCTCGTATTTAGTATTGGCAATGTACAGCGCTGAACACGCTATGAACGAAAACGTGACAGAGACTCTAATTTATTGCCCAAATTTTAAATTTTTTTTTTGCAATTTCCAAAAAGAATACAAAAAAAGCAAAAAATAAAAAACAAAAAAGTTGAATAAATGAATAAATAAATATAATTTGACAGGCTCAGAGACAGATTGTGTGATATCAACATCGAAGCTTCAGAGTTTGATGGTATCTTTATATGCTCATCAGAGCCAATTTCATAATCAAATTTTAAACAAAAAAAATTACAAAAATAAAAATAAAAATAAAAGTAAAGGCCTCAGAAAATAAAGGCATAGTTGAATCATCAGAGAGCAGATGGTACGGACAACGTTCTTTCATCAATGGCCTCAAATAATTGTGATTTAGTCGAAGAGAAACCAAAATCGAGGGTTTCCAAATATAGAATAAAATTCTAGGAAATCAAAACCATGGATTTTTCTAATAGAAAACCAAGGGTTTTTCATAAAGAATATCAAAAATAAAAATTAAACCATAGGAAATCGAAACCTGAAGAAGTAAGAAAGAGTGCGAGAGAGAAAGAAAATATATATAATAAAATAAAAATGGGGGGCGGAAATAAAGAAACTAGTAATGATACAATGGTAGGTTATAGGACTCGAGGAGTATATATAAGGATAAAAGGAGCACAAACCCTAGCTAGATAAAATGACAAAGGTACCCTTGATTGCAACTAAGATCGTGAGAGAGTTTTGGGTTTTTGAACTAAATGAGCTTTGAGGCCCAAATCTTAGCCCAACAACATGACTCGAATAGTTTCACATAAGCTTGCTATTTGTAAGGAGAGCCCATCTCCCTTAATCCAGGCTATAATAGGCCTTTCAATGGTAGACCGAAAATCTGTATCCGATCCGTATTCGAACCAAAAATATCCGAAATTTTGGATACGGATACGGATTCGGATATCATTTCGGATATTTATCGGATATCGGATGCGGATACGGTAAGTGTTATATCCGGACCAATAATATCCGAACCAATAATATTTAAATTATTTAATAAATTTAAAATATATTGAATGTATGCATGGGACTATTAGTTATATGTGCTTGTGTGGAGAAATTTTTTGTGCAAATGTATTCAATGTTTGCATAGAAATCTGCTGGTTATGATATTTCAATATGAAAATCTGCACATATATCTGACAAAATTTGTTGTTCCAATGCGAAAATCTGCTACTTCTGATATTTCAATGTGGAAATCTGTTGTTTCTAGACAAAAATTGTCGTTTCAATGTGAAAATCTGTTGTTTCTTGACAAAATCTGCTGGTTCTAATTTTTTCCTTCCCTTTTTAAATTTTTTTTTAGTAACCTTATTGGTTTGGATATTATCTGATATCCATTAAAATTATCGGTAAAGGATACGGTAGCCAAAACTTCTATCCGATCGAATATCGGATAGTTATCGGATATATTCAATAGTTAATGGTTCGGATATGGCAATGCCAATATCCGACCAATAAGCTACCATTGACAGGCCTAGGCTATAACGGAAAAAAAAAATGAAACAAAAAAAAAATTTAGGATCTAAACTTTTTAATTGTCCATATCATGACTTAAACTTTAAGTATATATAAATTCACGATGCAAACGCTATTTAACCTTTTTCAATACATAGTTAGATAAAGGAGCAATTTTTTACTTGCAAGCAATGCACTTGATCTCCGTAAAAGTTAGATATAAAAGGATGATTAACTAGGGGTGCAACTCGGGCGGATTGGGTCGGGTTTGAGGTCAACTCAAGTCCAACCCGATGAATCATAAGCATAGTCCGAGCCCAAGCCCGACCCAACCTCGGGTTCAATATATGAAGCCCAAGACCAAGCTCGGAGGAGCGGGTTGGGCTCGGGTTGGGTCGAGTCCATCGGATTAATTGGACTCTAATATAAAATTTAAAATAATTTTCAACAAAAGTAATATTAAACACATAATCAAATAACAATCAAGTCTTGATCGTTACAAAATACAAATTGAAATGAGAATTCTTTGTAAGGAGTTAAAGAGTTTGGGTGGAGAAATTTAGGATTTAAACTTTTTATTTAAGAAGCATGAAAAATATATATATAAATTATATGTATTTCGGGTTTCGGGTTCTTTGGGTAACCCGGCGCATGTATCCAAGCCCAACCCGATTTTTGATCGGGTTCAAATATTTTAACCCGAGCCCGAACCCGAACCCAAGTATCTTCGACCCTAACCCAACCCATTAGCGGGTTTACCCGATCGGGCTCGGGTTTAGCCCGCCCGAGTTGCACCCCTATGATTAACCAACAATATGGGGTGAGCTGGCGTGGGCTAACTTCTGGAAGAAAAAAATATACGAAAGAATGGCGGCTGGAGCCCATCTCAGCTCTTGAGTAGTTATGCCCTTGCTTAAAGACGACCCTTGTTAGCAATTCGGCAAACGGAAAAAACTTCGGGAGGGCAAAAGTACGAGTATAAATCGGCTCAGTACAAATAAAATACGTTCAAAAATTCGATCAAATATTCGAAAAATGAAAATATTGATGTTAGAAACTTCAAATTCTTAAATATGTTGTCAAATTTGGTTAATTAAACAGGTTTCCATCATGTTTATTGTGCCCAATTTGTCAATAATTTATACAGAGCACGTTTAAAACTTAGCATGTTTGGAATTTATGTACTGATTTGGATCTGTCAATACGCAAGTATTATACGTTTATGAAAGATACGAAAAAATTTGCGTATAATACGAGTTTTATTCTGGTGATTGCTAACAAGGAAGACGACTAGGACAATTGTGAGTTCGAGATCCATCCGATGCGAACAATCAGAAATGATACCCAAAAAAAAAAAAAAAAAAACCACAATAAGAGCATCTCCAACCCTATTGTCTTGTTGTGTGTTGTGAGTCTTAGGTGGCTACTATGTGGCATGAGCCACAAGACAATGTCTTGTTTATGTGGCAAAATTATATCTCAAAAGACAATGAGATAGAAAAATTCTCTCCAATGCAAAAGTATTGAGGAGACAATAAAAAGTATTTTTTCCAACTTCCAAGGCAACTCTTCCATTTCTTTAACTTTTTTATAAATATTTTCTATTCATAATTGATGATGTGGAGACAAAGTCATTGTGAAGTGCATTGTCTAGATCTAGACAACCAACTTCACATTTTTCTTGCCATGTCATTGCCATGTCAACTTCATGTTTTACTCTACATTTGCATTGGAGAAGAATTTTTGGAATGAAAGTTTGTCATTCCTATATGGCAACCATTTTTTTTAAACTCACAATAGGGTTGGAGATGCTCTAAGCAATAATACTACGTTTTTCCATAGACATGGTGTGGTCTATTGGCCTTCTTTCTGTTAGAAGCTCTATAAGAACAACACCGAAGCAGTCATAGCATACCTGACGAAGAGAATGGAGAGAAAATAAAAACAAAAATCATGTTGTTGCAAAGATATTTGTAGGTGAAATTCAAAAAATAATGTTTGGACTTTTTTGTACATTAACTTTTTGCTACTCAATTTTGATATCCCAAATTTTATAAATTTTGAAATATGGTGCTTCCATACTTAGTTTTTTTTCTATAATTTCTTACTCTCCGAATTCATATATTAAATGTTAAATAACTATTACTAACATATGTCATTATTATGTGCTATTAGAATATCAAAATCTATAACATTTTTCCGTATAAGTTCCTCAATATCCACGAATAAATTTATTCTTAACCAAAAGTTTTGTCTCAACTCTTTTGGTTCACGGAATGGAATAAAAATAAAATCAATTTTTTGGCATTTCATTTCTTTTGGAAAATTTTAATTTTTATTGATTTTTCTTTTCGGTGGTTGGAAATGCCAGTGAATTTGAAAATGAAAGTGAATACTTCAACGTGTGAAAGTGATTCTTTGTTTGGATGGATGAAATCATTTTTTTCTCTTAATTTTTCTTCAATTGGAAATCACTTTTCTTTCATCCTCAATTCCTTTAGCACCCAAACATAGTAAAGTAATCACTTTCATTTTCCGATCGCATGATTCCGCAAACCAAACGAGGCCTAGCTCCCCCTCTCTCTTTCCCCCCTTCGACCTATGTCATTCACTGTGCTCTACCCAAGATATAACCCATGATTAGTTTTACGATGGATCAAGAGTGCTTTTTTAATATTAGTAGTGCACAATATTTTTTTTTACATTAGTATCACAAACGAATGATAATATAAAAAGAACCATGCTCTACCAAACGAGAGGGGAGACCATGGCTTAGACCGAGCTGACGTTGTCCCTCCCCCATTGTACGAGTAGAGCAAACCGGGCCCACATTAACAGGTGAGGTTAGGCGTGTAGCCAACTGGGGGGGGGGGGGGGGGGGGGGGGGGGGGGGGGGGGGGAGGGCACGTCAGCGTTCGGTCTGAGCTGTTGTCCCCGCTCACGTTTCAGCAGGAATTATTCTTATGAAAAAAAGGCCTAAATTTCAACTGATACCCTCAACTATCCATGTTTTGTAACTTGATACCCTAAACTTTAAAATAGTTAACTTAATACCATCAACTATTGAATATTTTCAACTTCATACCCTAAAATCCAAAAAATTCCAAAAATACCCTTGCCCCCCCCCCCTCCCTCTCCGGCGCCCCCCCTCCTCCCTCTCTGGCGTTCCCCCCCCCTCCGGCGTCCCCCCCCCTTCTCTCCCCCGGCGGGGCGGCGCGCAGCAGCAGCGGCGGCCGGAGCAGCACCGGCGGCGCGTGCCAGCAGCAGCAGCAGCGGGGCGGCGGGGCAGCAGCAGCGGCGGCCGGAGCAGCAGCGGCGGGCGCGCAGCAGTAGCGGTAGCGAGGCTGCAGGGCGGCGCGCAGCAGCGGCGGCCGGAGAGGGAGGGGGGGTTTGGGAAATAGAGAGAGGGGGAGCGCATTTTGGGAAATATATTTTTCAGGGTATCAAGTTGGCTATTTTGAAAGTTTAGGGTATCAACTTGCAAAACACGGATAGTTGAGGGTATCAAGTTGAAATTTAGCCAAAAATATTGAGTTGCAAAGAAATTTTTTAATGGCGTACTTATTGGGACGTAAAAATAGTAAATATATTGTATTAACTTGCAAAGTGGAAAAGGTATTTGGTAGCAGTCCCCAGATCATCCTCCACGGGCCGGCGTGCCGGCACTGACCCCATTCCCTTTTCAAAAGGATTCCTTCTCCGCGCCCAAATGAAAAAAATAGAAAAAACAAAAACAAAAACTACACTAAAAAACCCCCAAATTGACGAAAATTTCCCACTCCCCCCAAACCCTAGAAAAAAAAACCCCTAATCCCGGGATCCCGTCACCGCCGGCCGCCATGGACGACCCGAAGACCCAGGAGCTCGTCCGCGATCTCGTCCTCCGCCTCCTCCCCTCCTCCACCTCAACGTCCTCATCCGCCGCCGCCCTCCGCTACGCCCACCGCCTCCTCTCCAGCCGCATGACCCCCTCCGCCGACGCCGACGAGTCCGCCATGGCCGAGTCCATCAAGCGCGAACTCGCGCTCGCCGGCCGCCACGCCCACGCCCTCTCCTTCGCCGACCTCCACTCCAAGCTCTCCCTCCGCTCCTCCGTCCGCAACCGCTGGGCCCTGCTCTATCTCCTCCGCTCCATCTCCGACGACCGCCGCCGCCGACACTCCTCCATCCCGCTCCTCCCTTCCCTCCCTCTGCCAAACACTAGCCCTAAGAAAACCCTAGCCCCGACCTCTTCCTCCTCCTCCTCCGGCGTCCTCGTCCTCTCCAAAGACCCCGACAACATCCGAGATATCGCCTTCCGCGAGTTCACGGATCTCCTCATGGAAGAAACCGAGGTCGCCGAGTCCGCCCTGGTCCGGGACATCCTCTACGTCTCCCAGGGGATCGACGGCCGCTACGTCAAGTTCGACGAGCGGTTAGATAGCTACGACATGCTCGAGTCGATTAGGGTCCCTAGATCTACTTATACCATGGTCCGGAGGCTCTCCGAGCTTGGTTTCCTGTTCCGGAAGGTGAGGAACTATATTAACGAGACCATGAGCAAGTTCGTCGCCGAGGAGGTCGGCACTGTGGGTCAGGCGTTCGCTTCCGCTCTTCAGGACGAGCTTGCGGAGTATTATAAACTGTTGGCGGTCCTCGAGTCGCAGTCGATGAATCCGATCCCGTCGTCGGCTTTGGATGCCGGTTCGCCGGCCAATTACTTGTCTTTGAGACGGTTGTCGGTTTGGCTCGCGGAGCCGATGGTTCGGATGAGGCTTATGGCGGTTCTCGTGGACCGGTGTCAGGATCTGAGGGGCGGGGCCATGGCCGGCACGATCCATGGGCAGGCGCAGCATGGGGACCCCCTGGTTCAGGAGTTTATGGGGCGGTTGCTTCGAAGAGTCTGCTCGCCGCTGTTTGAGATGGTTAGGAGCTGGGTTATCGAAGGGGAGTTGGAGGACGTTTTCAATGAGTTCTTCATTGTGAGCCAGCCGGTAAAGGCGGAGTCTTTATGGAGAGAAGGTTACCGGATCCAGTCCTCGATGCTTCCTTCGTTCATTTCTCCAGTTCTTGCTCAGAGAATTCTGAGGACGGGGAAGTCCATCAATTTCCTTAGGGTTTGTTGCGAGGATAGCGGGTGGGCTGATGCTGCCACTGAGGCGGCAGTCCACGTTGGCACCACCACGAGGAGGGGCGGGCTTGGGTACGGCGAGACGGATGCTCTGGAGGCTCTTGTTGTTGAGGCGGCAAAACGCGTAGATCGGCATTTGATGGAGGTGATTCACCGAAAGTTTCGGTTCAGAGACCATTGCCTTGCTATTAAGAGGTATCTCCTGTTAGGTCAGGGCGACTTTGTTCAGTACTTGATGGACATTGTAGGTCCGGAATTGTCCGAACCGGCAAATGCAATAAGTTCGTTCCAGTTGGCGGGGCTCCTCGAAGCGGCAATCCGGGCTTCGAATGCTCAATACGACAGTCGGGAGATTCTTGACAGGTTGAAGGTTAAAATGATGGAGCATGTGGACGGTGACCGCGGGTGGGATGTCTTCTCCTTGGAGTACGATGCGAGGGTGCCACTGGACACCGTGTTCACTGTTTCCGTAATGAGGAGATATCTCAAAGTCTTCAATTATCTGTGGAAACTTAGAAGGGTCGAGCATGCTTTGATTGGGGTTTGGAAGACGATGAAGCCCAACTGCATCATTTCGTGTTCTCTCGCCAAAGAAGAGGCCGTCAGGGTTCGGTTTGTGTCGGTGCTCCGGAGGTGCCAAGTGATTTGGAACGAAATGAACCATTTCGTGACGAATTTCCAGGACTACATAATGTTCGAGGTTCTCGAGGTTTCCTGGGCAAGGTTTTCGGAAGAGATGGATGCGGCGAAGGATTTGGATGATCTTCTCGCTGCTCATGAGAAGTACCTTGGATCAATTGTGGAGAAGTCTCTTCTTGGGGAGAGATCTAAGGGGATTATAAAGACTCTCTTTGTGTTGCTTGACCATATATTAAAGTTTCGGAGCTTTGCTGATCGGTGGTTTGAAAGGATATATGAGCTACAACTCAGGTAATTCTCTATGTTTACATTGTTTCTTTCACTTTTTCCAGAAATGTAGGGTACAACAACAACAACAACAAAAACAGTGCAATGACAATGATGAAATGCCGTGAGGACATGCGGACGTCCCACCCACGATCCCACAACATCAGAGGCCTGATGAACGTGGCATACTCTGAGTCTGCACGGGGAAAAAAAAACAGCACTAATAAAAACAAAACAAAAAAACGAAATAAAGAAATAGCCTTTGTCCCCAATCAGCTATGAAAGGTCCTATTTAAGTTCCATTATACTTTCAGGGGAAAGAGTAAATCACGGTCAAAATCGAAAGATAAGTCGGGTTCATGGCTTGAAGGCGGTAGGAAAGCCTTAATACAACATGCTGGCGAATTTCTTCGAAAGATGGGTGAAGACCTGGACACAATTGCAAAAGAATATTCAGTATCACTTGATGATTTTATCTCTCGGTTGCCCATGCAGCAACATGTCGATTTGAAGTTCCTCCTCTTCCGTTTGGACTTTACTGAGTACTATAGTCGGCTTTCTCCCAGTAAATAATAATGCGAGGGTGCGTCAGAAAGAAACATGGCAAATCCAGTGAGCTGCCTTTTGTGTTTGTTGTATGCCTCGGCAGTTGGTCTACATGCCTTTCCTGGGCTTGTGAATTGTGTTGTTCATTTTTTGTGTACAAATGAAGGTATGGCTAATTCTTATAGGAATCGTATTGATTTCTTTCACATTGTGTCTTTACTGGGAGGCTTATCTATTTTTGTTCATCTTCTGTAGATATTCATGTTCGTAGTAACTACGAAGTATATGTTTCATGTCATGTGGAGGTGAGTTTCCTAGCTGTATTTTATGCCATTTCAGTGTATCGGTGTACAATACATCATTTATGTATTTGATTCTCAAGTTTGTTGTGTTGCATGAAATAATTAAAAATCTGCCATTCCACAAGCTTGTATTATGATGTTGAGTGAAATTTAATCCTGTTATGGATTATGACGATTGACCCGCTTCAATTTTCTCATGCAGGCGTGTTACGATGGATCTTTCTCTTTTTACTTTGGGATTCAATGTATTGGTGCACATTTTTCATGTACTTCATTTTGTGGCTTTTACACAAGATAACATGTAGATATGACCTTCCAAAGATGTATTATTCTTCTATTCACTAAAGTATAATTCTTTGGTGAATTGTGACTCTATTTGCTCGACTTTTTCTGTTTTCTCTTGCATGATTTGAAACCTTGAATTGTCTATACTGCCGTTTACTTTGTAGCCAGACTGCTGCTTAGGGCAGAATCCTCAAGGAAGTACTTCATTTTGTGATTCTAGTAAAAAAGTTGTCACAAAATAGGCCTTTCATAATTTAGTAAATCTGAGAACTTAAATTATCTTTGCAGCTCTCAGCATCAGTATTCATCTATGTTAATAAATACAAATATTGTGATACAACACTGGGCTAGTGATGACACCACAATTCTGAATACTAGTACAAGTACAACAGGGGGGTCTCAATATTTGTGCATACATAATGTATGTATCTTTTAAGTATGTCTATATGTATGTTTATGACATAACACCCCAAAAAGGTTGAAGCATACACAATTCCGATGTTATATTTCATGGTTGTCCAAACCCAACTCCATATCTTTAATCACTTAACATCCTAATAGTATTCATTTATTAATAAATATGCAGAGACAGTAAACAATTTCAAGCAACCATGGGCTCTTGAAGTTAACATTTTGCAGACGACTTGTTCTTTGTGTGGTAACTAATACAAAATGATCTTTGAAATTGACGTGTGACATAAATCTAGTTGTGGTTGTTCAACCTTAATGATTGAAATAGAGAGTAATTGTATTCTGCTCATCCTTGTAAGTTAACTTTCATCCCAGTACTTGTATCTTATCCGAGGAAGATGGATCTCATATTACATTGTCAGGTACTTGTGGTTTCCTTGTACATTCGTTTACTTTCTTTTTTTTGCAGTTCTAACCTACAAGTTTCCTGCAGGAAGACTGGATTTCTCTCTATGATTACAATCATCGTGGTGTATTAGTTAGAGAATATTTTGATCCCTTTTAGAATTTAGAAAAGTAAGGATTGCAGAAAGTACGAGCGAGTATTTTTCGTATCTTACTATTGCATGCATTATCTTGAAATATGGTTAGTATTCAGCTTAGTTGGGGGGACATATATGGTTTATAGGAGGAATTTATAGAGGGGAAGAGGAGTTATTTCTTTCTGTATCAACTCAAGCTTTTCGTTTACCTTTATAAGAGCCTGTATATATCAGTATGCAGTTTTTAGTACTAACATCAATCATTCCAGACGGTATGAGAGAAAATCATTCTCAGGTGGTTTGGACGTGACCAATATAAATTTTTGGCCAAGTGCCTCAAATGGCACGTGGGTTTCAAAGTGACGTTCTTAATACAGTGAGTTAAATATGTGAAAGTAGCAGTTTGAGTATTTATATCCTTTTGTTGCCTGGTGATGCTAAACATATAACTGAGTAAAAATGAAGAAACCTACTCTAATATGAGACACATTTGGTCGTGGGTTTATTTCATGGGCATTTGTCATTTTACAGCGTCACGTAACGTGTGAGTTAACTGACCACGTGAGCTCACTTAACCGAGATTTTGAATGTTCCGATATCTCTTAGTTTTTTAAAATAGTAGGGATATCTGCTAGTTTCATATTTTGAATGGGAGCATTTGCTAAAATATCCTTTTATTTTATTTGCTTTAGGACAAAATACCCTTTACAATATATAGTTTTGAATAAAAAAATATTAAGATATATTAACAATGTGAATTTATACTATAAACCTTTTGACAAATGGTAATGGTAACAATGTGTGAAATCATTGCCGACATTGATTCGTGTCATACTTATCCTTTTTAATTTTTCTTGCTAATTGACCGGAAAGAGCCCTAATTCCAGTATTGGTGCGGGTAGGTATCGGATTGGACATGCCAACAAACCAATACGATACGGACGATACGTATCGGTATCGGCTGAGAATGCAAACCATGCCTAGGAGTGCCCTCCAAATTCTCCTACACCCTATGTTTGCTTGCACATCAAAATGATGTCCGTAACCGTGCCTGTATTTATATTCATGCAATATAGGTAAATGCCTTTGTACCTATGAAAATGCTCGTATCCTATATACATATCGTGTCCATATCCCTATTCTTGCAACATAGGGCCATAGGCCAGACCATAGTAAGTCTGGATGAAGAGGTATAATGGTAAATTTTGCTATATGGAATTGTATTCATTTCTCGACTCTCGACACATTAAGCCAAAGATTGGAAGGAATGACATTCCCAAATCAGTCAACACTGTAGTATTAATCACAAACATAGATTAGTATGTTTTAACCCTATAAATCATATGGTTGTATTTGCTTCTCAAGTCATGTGTATATTTGATATTTTGGGTGTTGTTTACTGCTGGAGTTGGTTACCATTGCTTGAGTTTGTTTCTGAGATGACAATTAATCACTAGTGCTGCAACTCTTATGTAAGTTTTCCCCTTTCTGAACCAGCCAAAGGTAGTAGTTATCCTTGCTTTCTCAAACCTTTTTCATATACCTTGATTTACTTACTTTTGCCGACATTAAGGTATTTACTCAAAAGTTAAGGCCTGAATTGCTGGATTTTTACAGTATGTAAGTTACATGTTGATAAAAGTAAAGAAATCCCTGAAAATCACGTGCGCTCGTCTTTTCCTAATTGTACTTGCATTTGCTGAAGTTATATCCTCACTGTGCATGATTCACTTCATATAGAAGTATAATTGTAGTAGGTCCTTTGTAAATGCTCACCATGAATGTTTAGTATGTCAATTGGATTAGAAAATTTTAAATGGCTCTGAAACTATATCCTTCCGAATATCATTTCTTCACCTCCCTCCAGAAAGTTGACTGTTATGCTTCTTTTCTTCAATTGTTCCATTAGTTTTGGTGTTGTAAAATCAATTCTCAACCCTGGGAAAATAATGTTCAGACTTAAGAGGGAATCAACCTCTTCGTAAGTGCACTTTCGCCTATGTTTAATGGTCAGCATGTGTGAAATCTTATGGTACCAAGACTTTGTCTAATTTCACCCCTATTGTTATTATTATGTCAAACCTGTGATATACTGGATGGTGGGGGGACTACTTTAGTGGAACTCAACTTGTTTTAGAATATCGTTGTTCTTTATGTAAATGTTATACTGGAGGTGAGCTTTTGAAAGCCCTTGTTGATGTGCAAAAGAATTCTGCAACACTTGGTTCGTCTGAAAGTTTATACACTACTTTGCAAGATTTTGAACCTTTCCTTCTCTGCTCTTGTAGAATATGTTCTTCAGTCTAAACTTTGATGTTGTATGATATTTCAGGATGAGGTGGTAAAAACACAAACTAGTGGTTCTTAAAGAATTTTAACTGATGGAGGCGAGGTCACGGAAGGATGCTGAATAGTACGTCCCGAAAGCCTGTGCCTGATGCTCGTTCTTGTGACAGTAGCTTTTTCCTTCGGTTTGGACAGATCCGATTCCAAGGTTTGGATGGTTTTGGAAAGTTCGACACGCAAGGTTCCGATTTTGGAGGTATGAAAGTCCGTCCTGTCTTCAAGTAGAGTATGTAAAGGAATTCCGCTCTAGCTTTGATAGTCCCTAGAGCTCAAATGTTATATTGTATACATCCCTATTATAGGTGGAATACATAAATGACTGAAGTCAATTTTGGTTGGTTAATCCGATCAGTTCATCGATGGTCAGCAAGTATGATAGTTCTAATGATGATTCTGCACGTATTTTGTGTGTATCTTACAAGGGGATTTTAAAAACTCCGCGAATTAACTTGGGTTACAGGTGTAGTTTTGGGTGTATTCAGTGAAATGATGCTGGTGTTATATTATGTTCTCTGACGATATGATTGTCAGTATTCTTTTTAACCAGGGATACAGTTAGCATGCATCTTTGAACATGAATAATTTAGTCCAAAATTTTTGTAATAAATGCAGAAAATTATGAAGGAAAGTGAATCTTTGGGGAGGATGGGAGAAACCAGTTTTTTTTTTCCTTTTTTTTTTTCTTTCTTTCTGTGAACCATTTTTCTTTCGTACTCATTTCCTTTGGCATCCAAACACCGTGAAATGAATAAACATGAAGTCACGAACCCGTCGTTAGGACTATGAAAACCAGTCTAATTCATATGGGGTAAGGAAGAAGGGGACTCGGCTGAAAGTCTTGTTTGAATAATGCCCACAGATTTGCCTTATCGAACATCTAAGACTGATGCCATGTTAGCATAGGTTGCTATCGCATCTAGCTATCCGGAAGTGACATACTTTAGATACGAATGAATAGAAAGAGAGAGAGAATAGGCAGAAAATGCCCTGAGAGAGGGAGCTGTGAGGGAAGGGATTGAAGATGGCATTGAAGGGGGTCGGAACTTGTTGAAACTAGCATATTGGAAGATCAATCGGCCAAAATAACCATGAGCGGCTACGATAATCTCAGTTTCTTCCTCTTGACCGAATCTGTAACCTTCATTAGCAGACTCGTTTTCAGTGGTTTTCCTGATCAAACTAGAGGTTACCGAGGAACCATGCATAGCACTAAATAGGTAGCCGCCGAATACACCAGCTACGCCTAAGATGTGAAATGGATGCATAAGGATGTTGTGCCTCTGATTTAGAGAAGTTGACGACTCCGACGCCTTAGAGGATAGGGTGTCGTTGGAAGAGCATCCACGCACGGGTGATCTGACCCGGTTGTGATAAGGGACATCGGTAGGACCGGATAGTTTTAGTAGGCAAGACAAGATTTACAGTATGAGAAGGAGATCGGCAGAAAGAGAATCCGCTGCAGCTGTTACTAGGTCTGTAGCGAAAGGCGTCGCCACACACTCATCCGGAAAAAATCTAGGAAGTGGCAAGTCAACCACGAAAGCAACGGAAGATGGTCAAGGTAGGTAGCAGTCAGACAATCTAACACTAGTGAAATTTCATTTCTAGTTATTGAGTTGAGTTGGCAAAACTTGGGACTAGGAACAAAAGGTGACCGAGTGACTCAAATTGATGACAGAAACTCCAATTGGCCTGCTTGGCAAGCTAGGAACCAGAAACACTCACCACCAAAACTGAAGGTATTTTCTGTTCTACTAATTCATATAGATAAAAAGACGAGAAAACTCATGGAAAAAAGTAATTAAGACATAAATTTCACTACAATTTACTATGAAAAATACACACCCGTCTTCAATTTCATTACTACCATTACATCATTAAACTATATTCTAATTTCTTACAGAAATAATACTTTAAAGTTTGAAAGTCGGTGTCCTTGGGTCTCTGGAAACCAAATAGAACCTAATTTATATCTAACAGTTTACATTTGCCAAACTACCTTAGGCAAAGACCAAACCGTTCTCATATAATTTGCAAAGGAGTGCTCTCCCACTTCCCAACAAAATAATACCACAGACGAACACAGACTAACATGGCTTCTTGCTCTAGGCCTTGGAATGGAAAGAAAAGGAAATCAATTCTTTAGCATTTTATTTTCTTTGAGAAATTATAATTTACATTGATTTTTCTTTCCTACGTTTGAAAATGCCAAGAAAATAAAAAAGGAAAGTGAATACTTCAATGTTTTCTTGCTTGGATGGATGAAATCACTTTCCCCCCAAATTTTTTTTTCTATTGGAAATCAGTTTTCTTTCCTACTTAATTCCTTTGGCACACAAACATAGAAAAGTAATCACTTTCCTTTTCCAACCCGATGATTCCGCAGACCAAACGAGACCTAATAGTTGGTAATAAAAATATAAATTAAAAAACTCTTCTTGCAAGGAATCTCGTGAGAAGAATTGAAAGATAAAAATACAAGTAGCTGACCTAAAAGCTGGAAAAACAAAACTGCAGTTTGCACATGTACAGCTAAAATGATTATTGATGAATCCAGCTCAATCCATGAACAATCTGCACGTTCAACTATATTTCTTTCAGTTTGCACATGTACAGCCAAAATGATAAATGATGAATCCAGCTCAATCCATCAGCAATCTGCACGTTAAACTAAATTTCTTTCATGCAAAACCATTATCCAGGCCTCTTATTTGCCAATACTTGGTCACAGAAGAGAATAAAAGGCTAGATAAAAAAAAAAATCAGGGTCTCCACAAGCATGATACTTCTTGATGCAACAAACCACAAGCATAGATGAGAACTGAAGACAGTTCCTTCATAACAAAACTAAGAGATGATGACCTATCAGAAATCAGTGTAGCAAGTATAAATGCCATCTAAATTCGGATGTCGGTGCTAATGAACACAAGTTCTAACATCTTAAAGCCAGTGTAGCAAGTATGCCCTTTTAACGTTTGACTTTGCCCATCAGAATCACAAATTATGACCATGAGCTTCGATCAGCCAAGTAGCCAACTATAAGTGCCACACCAAAACAATGACAAATCATTTCCCCATAAACCAAGAACAACAACAGAAACCAAAACCCTGTGATCTCAATATGCTCCTCTCACGAGTTCTGCAAAATCAACTGCTGGGCTGTTCTGAATATATAATCATCTTAAAATGTGCCCTACATGATAAAAGAGGAGACGAATTATAACCAACTTCCACATAATACAAACCGACGGGAGTTCTAAACATGCATCTATTGTTCACTTGAATCTTGAACGACATAAGGGCCTTTTCTCTTGATACACAATTATTTCATGGCAGATAACTTCAGAATCTGTCGTCATCTAGTAGGTAAGATTGAAAAAACATTCAAATACTAAAACAAATCCAGTACATATAAAACCTTGAGGTTAATGCCAAAAAGATTTTCATGACAGATGGGCAAATTATTGATGCTGTTATACAGCAAAACAGGAGTAGGCTAGTTATAAATTAGACCATATCTACAGAAACGGAAATACAAGTAAATAACACCGCCTGCATGAAGAGAATGTACACCAGCAATAAAGCCTATATCCCATGGGGTCGGCTATTTGAGAACTTATGTTCCACCAAGCTAGGTTAAGGGTTCATGTCCTTCTTAACATTACAAAAACCCATATATTTGTTAAAGCCTAAGTCCGTGTTTGTATAGGCCTAACCCAGCGCTGGCAGCTCCTCCAACACTATCTCATAATTCCTTATTGATCAAAGTTGCAAACATCCAGAACCCCAGACAGCCTACAAGAGATTATTTCTCTCATATTATCCGTCGGCTATTTGAGAACTTATGTTCCACCAAGCTAGGTTAAGGGTTCATGTCCTTCTTAACATTACAAAAACCCATATATTTGTTAAAGCCTAAGTCCGTGTTTGTATAGGCCTAACCCAGTGCTGGCAGCTCCTCCAACACTATCTCATAATTCCTTATTGATCAAAGTTGCAAACATCCAGAACCCCAGACAGCCTACAAGAGATTATTTCTCTCATATTATCCTCAATTCGTGCCTCCTCTAACTTAGAACAAATACACTCATTTCTTATTGTAAATGTGTTTCCACTAATCCATGTTAGCATTCTCATTTCAGCTACTGATGTTTCTTAATTGTCCGACAATGATCCGTAAAGCATGGCTGGCCTTATAACTATCGCAAATTCCCCTTGGTTGTGGGTGGGGGGTGATGGGGGAGGGGGATCACCCATCAGGCCATATTGCAGCTCCGTCCCTTACTATTATACCTAACAGATTATCCATAGTTTTCTTCGATCCAGCAAAATTATTGCATATTAATAGTTTAAGCTAAAACCCAAAGATAATATGATGTACAACTTAGGTTCCTAAATAGGGTCCATATCAAGAATTTATCGTTACACTAGTTAAAGATGAGCTGACAATCAAAAGGTACAATGGAGTATCACATAAAAGGATAAACTGTGGGTGTGCATGGCAAATGGAAACTTCAATGGAAAGAAATAATCAACTAGTTCCCTTGTTGGGCTTTTGAATGTAAGAAGCTTGTTAGACCACCACTCAAAGACGAAATTTCTTGCCATTTAGTTTACATCCAAGGCTGGTGTGGAAGCATGGACAAATGAAAACAACTAGTCTGGCATCCATTTCAAGAAATTTAACATGTAGGTTCTAGCTAGCAAACAAGACTTAAAAATTAGAAACTTGGTTCTAAATAGTTGTTTATTGCCAACCCACACTGACCTTGATCATGCAAAGATGGGTTTGGATAGAGCACTTGAGACTCTTAAAAGATGGGAAATGAAGTGGAGTAGCATATCGATGAGAATGCCCTATGGGGTAGAACACACTTTCAAAGTCTGCAGTCAAGAAATTACAAAGATAACCAAAACCAATGATGCTCGAATCATATTAATCTCACATTTCTGTTACTCAGACTCATAAAAAACAAAAATCGAAATGGATGATTTTTATAAGAAAATATTCAAAAAAAAAAAAAAAAACACTTGGAACAATGCTAAAATTAAGATGACAATATTAAAAATTGCCAAAGAAACAGCAGAGATAGCATTTGAAGTGTTGCATGACACAAATAAAGATCAGTAAGTACCAGGAAAAAAAGAGAGGCAAGGTGGCAATACAATAGTGTGTCGATGCAGCATCAAACAAGCAAGCAGCATGAGAACAAAAGGATATCACCCCATTCTTAGAAACTCTTTTGTTTATTACCATGTAGTGAGAAAAACATCTGCCGATGTCGTGAGACTAAGATATTCATGGACTAAATAGAGGACACAAAAATGTCTGCACAGGAAGAATGAATCTATGATGTAGAACATCTCACAGACTAAATATTAAATAGTATTTGTGTCGATTTACAATCAGGAAAAAGGGACATGGGAAACATCACAGCTATCTCAAGATCTCCGATTGAATGCTATAGAATTAATGACGTACTAGCAGTACAAAGGCCTCATTTGGTTTCGGAAGGGAAATCAATTCCCTCGTCTTTTCCATGGTTCCATGGGGATGGGAATTGGGAATTCCTGTCAGGTTTCCTTTCCTGTATTTGGTAAAACAATGAAAGCATTCAAGAAAGACCATTCAAGAAAGACCATTTGATTTCCTTTCCAGTATTTGGTTGGTGCAGGAAAGGAAAGAAAAAATATATCAATGTTCCAATAACATCCTTGCATTTTAAAATAAAAATAACATGATGAAAATCAAAGTAATGAGTACAATAGGCAATAACACATTTGAGTAGGACTATTGTCGTCCTAAATTTTCGTAATAAATTATGGAAAAGGAGAAGTGAAAATCATTTTCATGAGTTATGAGAAGAACCATTGTCCCCCTAAGGAACAAGTTTCCTTTCTCGATTCCTTAAATCAGTGAACCAAACATGGCCTATAAGTGCTAATTACAAAGGAAATTTATTAAGTATGGGCATTTACCACTAGTCGTAGAGATTAAACAGCAACACTTGCCTATAGGAAGAATGAAATCTGAAACACAGAATCCTGCATGAACCCAAGGACTTTCATACCAATATTATGGTAATACCAGATACTTATGATGATCTACAATCATGCGACAAGGCAGCCACACTGAAAAAGCATCCATCAGATATCTCTGATTAAAGATGATATTGCAGCCATTTGACCAGAAGACAATGTTAAATGCTAATTACAGGGGAATTCAAGCACGATTTTTTTTCGAGATAAATGGTGGGGGAAAAATTCCCCTGCATTCCATTAGTGAAGATTAACGGAACAAGGACCCAATTACAAGATACTCCCACATTTATGCACGAATTTAGCACACTGAAAGACGATAATGGGAAGAATCCAGATATAAAATGGGGCCGCCTTACACTAAATCTGAGACGTACTTTCTTCTTCCAGCCTGCCTAAATATACTACATTCCATTTGTGTCCTCCCATATAAGCATCTTCTGTATGTTAACATTGGTGTTGTTTATATAAGCATCTTCTGTATGTTAACATTGGTGTTGTTTATATGCTCAGGAACTTGCACATACCATTGTCATTCTCTCCAAATTGCAACTCTCAGAAGAAGATTAAATAAACATAGAACACTTCCATTAATATAGACGGGTAATTACAAATTCCAACATCCTTAACAAGGACAAACACAAAAATTGCAGTTGACATGGAAACCTAGATCTGTAATACTTTGAAATGGATTAAGTACAGAAATTCAGAAAATAAAACCTACTTACAACTGGATTCGACCGAAAGGTCAAGATTACCTGAACTCTGGCAGCAACTCTAAACACCACTAAAACATCGAATTAACTGGCAATAATCATGTGATCGCCTAAAAAGAAATTCTACCAAACCACACAAACGATAATTAACCAACTGCATAATTGCTATTAATTGGATGCCCCATAACTAACTTTGGATAGAGCACATAATGGAACTGCTAAAATTGGATCTAACTTCATCTTTCTTGAAGTCACACAGTAGTAATTCAAGTTTTACATGGTAGTCTAAGTTAAACTTTTGAAAAGGAAAAGAAACCACACAAATATATGTAACTGCTCCTCTACGAGAGAGGGATCTGCTCCTCCCTAATCCCTTACACTTAACACCCTCCTGCTATATCAAATCAAGCTAAAGCCTAGTCTAAGTTAAACTTTTGAAAAGGAAAAGAAACCACACAAATATATGTAACTGCTCCTCTACGAGAGAGGGATCTGCTCCTCCCTAATCCCTTACACTTAACACCCTCCTGCTATATCAAATCAAGCTAAAGCCTATGACAAATAGATCAAAAAAAATTTCCCCTTTACTAAGGTTTCACATAACATACATGAATACTACGAGTCAACCAAGAGAAGCAAACCATCAAAGTTTGACATGAAAAGGACATAACAGTAATTGCATCACTCTTGAATGTGATGCCATCAAGAATCATAAGGCAAAATAGAGATACTAACATCGTTCAGTATCTAAACCAAAATACTAGCCTCTTGTCAGAATGACAAAATGTTTAGATCCCAAAGCCAAATACAGCACGAATTCTTTGAAATATTAGATCCTTCCATCCCTTCTCTGTGTTCTCAACAACTGTAGAGTTGCCATACCTGCAAACAACAGAAGAAAAAATCATAAATGACTTTGCGATCGGTTGGCTTTGCGATCGGTTTTAAGAGATCGTCTACTAAAATTTTACCTGTCTTCGTCTGGAACATTAGTCTGGGTAAGTTTTATGATCGTGACTCCTGGCTCGGGTTCGTCAAATACCATCTTCACCTGCATAAAATGGCGTATACATATTAAGTCTCCTATAGACCAGACCAACAGGTCGCAAACACATGATAAAAACCACATAGTGTAATAATCACAAATTCAGCAGTGCTCAACAATAATTCAGATTTAAGTTACGGGTCCGACTATACGCACCCCACCTATTTCTAAGTTGACCCCAACTTTTCTGAGTAACTTAAGTTGTATTGTTAAATGACTGATTTATCCTTTTTCTATTTCTAACTCTACACCCCAACCTATCTTCCTCAAACCCAAAAATACAAGAAGACATTATTTGAAGCTTAAATAAATTACTATGGAGGGCCAAAGTAATGATAGAAGATCTCCCTACTAATGTTTTTGTTTCGAGTAGTGATTGGGCTGTTTCGATTTTGAAAAAAAAAAACAAAATTCGCGAACTGTTCGACCTGAACGAGTCGGACAAATTCGTACTGTTCGACATACACAGGTCGAACATATTAAAAGTGTTCGACATACACAGGTCGAACGTACAAATCCATACTGTTCGACCTGTGATGGTCGAACAAATACAAACTGTTCGGCATGATGTTGTCGAACAGAGTAGGAAAGTTCGACTGTCGTGAGCCGAACAGTTTGACATCCGTCCGACAAACCAGGGTCGAACAGTGCCGATGGAAACCCTAAAAATTTTTGCGTTTTCGTTCGAAATTTTAGGGTCGTACAAATGGGAGAGTTCGGTTCGAAAATGGGGTGGAGGAGGAGGAGGAGGAGGAGGAGGAGGAGGAGGAGGAGACTTTTAGGGTTAGGTTGGGATGGGTTTGAATGTGTGTTTGGGGTTTGGGGTAGACTTAGAAATAATTGAATGATATGGTGGATTGGGGTGGGGTTATGTTTCATTTAGGTTAGGGGCATTTCTGTCCAGAATTGGGGTAGACTTAGAAATTTGTTCAGTCTAGTTTTCTATTAGTGGGGTAAACTTAGAAATTGGGGTCAACTTAGAAATATGTGGGGTGCGTATAGTCGGACCCTTAAGTTACTAGTTCAGAATAGACAATAAAGTATAATAAAAACATCAACGGGAAATTAGTAATAATGCATAAAAGATATGAATCTAGTGCGCCGGTAATGGAACTGTCACACGTAACATTATAGTCAAACAGTAGAAAAATGACGCAAATGTAAAGTATTTCTAGCACATATATATGATTTATCAATAAATTACAAGAACCGATCGAACAAATTCTGAAGACATGTAATCTTATTGTGTATGTACAATTAACTAATTATTTGGGGAACTTTTTTTTTTGACAGTAATTATTTGGGGAACTTAATCTCAATGTATAGCCTGCTTAAATTATCACTCATACAGATCAGAACTTTGCAACATCAAAGAATTTTGGGGAACTTATAGTTAAGGTATATGCCACTAATTTACTAGGTTATCGTACATAAAATCAAAAGTTCTCTAGTAACAAATTTACGGAATTTATGCTCACGAGTATTGCTATATATATACTATCATTCATAAAAATCAGAACTTCTCCAAAAATTTAGGGAATTTATGCACATGTGCGTTGCTATAAAGATATTATCGTTCGTAAAGATCAAAACTTTGGAACATTAAGCGTTTGGAGGATTTATTTTCTATGTATATGCCACTGACTAGATTATCGTTTGTAAAAATAGAACTTTGCGGTAGTGATGATTGCTCACCGTTGAGTGGATCCCATCGGCCCAGCTCCCGAACCTCCACTTCTGCACGATAAGCTTCCCCTCCTGCAACTCCTCGTTCACGCCGGTCACCGACCCGTCGAAGAGGCTGAACTCTCCCCCGACCTCCCTGCTGATCCTCGCGTTGCTCTGCGTGAACCCCTTCCACCGGTTCTCGTCCATCAGGATCTCGTACATGTCCTTCGCTCTGCAGCTGAACTTCTCCGTCAGAACTATCGTCTTGAACCCTTCCTTCTCCTTCCCCTTCTTCTTATTCTTCTCCTCCGCCTTCCTCTGCGGCGCAGCCGCGGCGGCGGCCGGTTCCTGCGCCAGCGGCTTCGGCGCCGCGCCCGACGGCTTCTTCACCTCGAGCTCGTCCTTGGCAGGGCCGCCCTTGGCCATGGCCTGCACGAAAACCCTAATCTTTTCGAGGACCAAAGGCTTCCCCTTGGCCATGAAAGCGTCCTTGACCCTCCGCCCGACCGGCCCGTCGTCGTCGCGGACGGTGACGCGGACCTCGGGGTCCTCGTCCGCGTTCTCGTCGGCGATGTAGGGGACCTCGACGGAGCCGGAGAGCTCGAGCGGGGGGGAGGAGTCGGAGAGGACCTCGGCGTGGAAGGAGAGGGAGAGGGAGAGCTCGTAGCCGGGGATGATCTTGCCCTTCCGGACGTTGACGTAGGCCTCCCCGTCGAGCTTCTCGAGGGCTCCGGTGCGGATCCGGAGGCCGCCCTCGCCGTCGAGGACGGGGAGGGACGACAGGAGGGACGAGAGGAGGGAGCGGGACCACTCGAGGCAGTCGCGCTCGGCCCAGTGCCAGTTGTGGACGTTGGCGCCGTCGGCGCGGTCCTGGACGATCCACCGCTTGTCGCCCTCTCCGAACTTCGCCATTGACGATGGGTTGGGAGAAAAAGTTAGGGTTTGGTGAGAGAATTTCCTGCGAGATGGGGGAGAGTTTCGGGATTTTAGGGGTTTAAAGAGAGGAAGGGGATGGATGCGCGAAAGCTTCTAGGTGGTTCCGGTTTGGAAGAGTCTAGAAGCTCAGGTGGACCGGATTCCAGGCCCATACGAACAGGCCCATCTCTGGGTTGGGCCATTCAAACAATAATTTTTTTACCCACAAAATGAGACGAGAAAAGTTCACATAGCCTCAAAGTTTGTGCAACTGTGGGGTTCTGTATACAGAAATTTTCATATACAGTAAAGAAGTATCACTAAACTACAAAAAAGATGATAAGTTTGGTGGAATTGTAAATATGGTAACGATACGACACTAGAGTTGGCGTGCCATGCAAAAATTCGGAGAGAGGGGAGACGCGCCATTGCAGGTGGCGCGCGCCAGGGGGACGCGCCAGGGGTGATGACGCATGGCAGAGAAATTCTCAGGAGACGCGCCATGGGTGATGGCGCGTGGCAACACGTGGCAGAGGGGGGCGCACCATCAATGATGGCGCGGGAAGAAAGTGTGCCGGGGGACAACAACATGCTTCAATTGAATAGGATGCGACACTTGAGAGAGAGTGAGAGAGAGAGAGAAGCAAGTAAAGACTTGTTGTTGCTTGAGGGGGGCGGGTTAGGCTAACAATTGAGGGGGCGGGTTAGGCTGGTAGTTTCTCCTCCAGTAGTAATGGTGGCTAAATAAACAAGTGGCATATGTCAAAGTGGTGAGTGCATGCAACAGCAAGTCATTACTTGCTCCTCTCTCTCTCACTCTCTCTCTCTCTCTCTCTCTCTCATGTGTCACATCCTATTTAAAGGCTTTTTCTAATGGCACCACACTTTTTACTTGGGGCTAGTCAAAAAATGTTCAAAAAAATTTACAAGTTTGCCATTCTTTTTTTACTTGGGGCTAGCCCAATTTATTTCCAGCAATCAGTCCTAGGACTGCCAGCGGGTTGGCAGTCCTAATATATGTTAGGACTGCCAGCCTGCCAACTTAGTGGCAGTCTTAGGACTGTCAGCAAGTTGGCAGTACTTGGAGATGCTGCTGCACCAGAACCCAATTCTTGCCTATCAGCTCCGACGAGATGAGCTCGAGGACTCCCCCCGCGGCCTGGAAGCAGATGAGCGTCTCGATCCAGTGCAGCTGTGCAACGTGCGACCTGTCGCAGCCGCAGGCCTGCAGCGCGTGGGCGCCGCGCAGCCGCCGTTCCCGGCCGTCGCGAAGGACCTCGTGAGCGACACCACGAGCCGTCCCCGACCGTCGCGAAGGACCTCGGCACCGTCCACGTAGAACCAGTCGTCTTCGGGCAGCGCGTGGGCGCCGCCGCAGCCGCCGTCCTCGGCCAGTGCGAATGTGTCACTCCCCGTTCCCTGAATAAGTATTTTATACGTGTACTGCTTGAATGTATTTATTCAATATTTATCATGCATTTGTTCTGTATTTAAATTCTTCAATTTCGCGCTTATTAATTTTCCTGTATTTTATTTTCTGCTTTTTCTTGGCTCTTGGTTCATTTCGGTTCATGGTAAACCAACTTGGTGCGGTTTGGTTCAACATGGAAAGGAATGGATGGCTTGGATTTGGTGGAGAGAATGAATGGTGGAGATCCACTTGACCTTGATATAAAACTTCTTCTTTCATTCTCTCTCTTCATTCATTCACATTTACTCCTCCACCAAACCCTAACTGTGAAACCCGTAATTTCAGAAAATTATTTTTATAAATTAGCTAATATAATTAATTCTCAATTGTTAATTTAGGAAATTGAATTTTTAGAAAAATTATTAAAACTGGGGATTTTATCAAAACATGTAATTTTCTAATTAATTAAATATTATGTTACTTAGAATACAATTATTATTATTTTTAAGAAAATAAATGGATTAGACTTTTGTATGTCAGCCCAGACATGAAACTGGTTTGAATTTAAGTTTGAACTTAAAATATTTTAGAAAATAAATTATTTATTTTTCTCAAAAGTTATAAAGCCATTTTACCAATAATATTATTAGAGCCCAAACTCTTTTCTTAAAGCCCGTAGGCCTAACCCATTGGGTTCATTTTTTTTTTAGCCATCAACTTTCATTTCCTTTTTCCTAATTCATTCAGGAAAGGAAATTTCCTTTCTTTCTTTCTTTCTCAACTGTGGTCGACCCCTGGCTTTCCGAACGGTCGCCGACCGTCGGCCTTCCCCGCGTGAACCGCCGCCCATTTTTTCCTCTCCCTGTTTAGGACGGCCATCGCCGACCCTTGCCCTCCCGAAACTGTCGGGCGCCCCTTCAGATCCGGTAACCCCCTCTCCTCCAATCTATATAAACCCTAATCTACTTCTTTCCTCACCACTACTCGAAAACCCACTTTCCCAAATTCCAAACCCTTCTCGTCGAGCCCGTCGGCCCGACCCTTGCCGAGCTCCAGCGACCGCGTCAGCCCCGTCGCCGCCCCTCGCGGCAGTGCCCCGCCGGCGCCCTCGCTCCCCGCGAGCGCGCGTCCGCCCCCTTCGCGCCTCCCTCCGGCCGACAGCGTCGCCCTTGCGCGCCGACGTCGGCATTCTCCGCTGGCAGCGCTGACTCCCTCGGCGACTCCCCGCGCCCCTTCTCGGCAGCGCCCCTGTCCGCCCTCTCCCCGTGGCCAAGCCCCGACTCCGGCGTACCCTTCTGCGCCCTGTCGCCAGCACCCTAGCCCGCTGTTCCCTGTCACGGCGATCCCCTCTGGCTGATCCCCTGCCGCGGATCTGTCCGAGTTCGTTTTCCCTTGCTGTTCCCTGGTCGTGCCCTGGATCTGAGTTTTCGGCGTTCTTCGTCAAACATTGCTGGTTTTCAGCGCTGACCTGGAAATACATCGCTGTTCGGAGCTATCTTTTCCTTCTTTAACATTCATCTGAGAGCTCTAGCCGAGCAATTCGAGATATAACCCCCTGTCCCGCTATTTTTTATTATCTTGTCGATGATGAAATGGTCCCCGATTCCCTTTGGGAATTCGGTCTTAGCGACGACGTAATTTTCCGGGACTTTCGGAAAGGTCCTGTGAATTATTTTGGATTCCCGAAATATTTCGGGAATTGATTTGTGGTACGTTTTAGCTTTCCGGATTTTTCCGGGAACGTTCTGTGATTTGTGGATTTGGAATCGGACTTCCGAAATTATTTCGGGTCGTCCCGATTATGCTGTGGATTGGCTGTGGATGTTTTATATATATAAAATGCGGATTTTTCCCTGGTTTGGGACTTGCAGGAATTATCGGCGCCATTTTCTCAGTTTTTGGGTTGACCAAAAACAGAGGAGATGCTGCCCGATTTTTCCGTAAATCCTGAATTAATTTAAAAATGAATTTAAAATGATTTTCGGAATTTATTCGATATTTGATTTTGGGGTGACGACCGTACCGGTCAAAGGACCCGGCTAAGTGCAAACGATACCGGCCCCGCCCGGACGTTGAGGCAATTAGTCAAATGAGGATCGGACCATATCTGAGACTTATGATTTATCATTATTTTATTATTTATTTCTGTTTACATTTATTTAATATTTTCAGTTTAGGACTAACGGCAGTTTATCTTATTTCAATTTATGTAAATAAATTGTAATTGGCATAAGCCCAGCTGGCTGGTCTGTAACTGTAATAGCTTAGATTCCTGTCATTTTCTGGTTTTTCGAGTTTTTGATATTTAACGATTAAAATGATTAAAACGTATTTTCGTATAAAATTAATTAATATTTTCTCACGTAAAAATTGACAAGTTTCTGTTTAATTAAAAATCATGTATTTCTCACTAAATAAGAAAATTGGCTTTATATTTATATTTATAAAAATACCAAGTTTTCATAAAATAATCTGGCATCGACGAGTTTTCCGAATTCAAAAATATAAAAAAATAATTTTTCCCTCGTATTAAATCAACGCACAATAATCGTATTTTTTTTTGTGTTTGGTTAATTAAAGAACTAAAATTGGACTAGGACGCAAATAGAGATTTTAAATAGCGTAGCTAGATTGGTAAACCTGGAATCTGAATCAATTCTCAATTGTAGGGTTTCGAGGACTGTACTAGCATCACCCCGGAATCAACAAACGAATCCAGTCAATAAAACAAAGGCAAGTACATTTTGTGTTAGTTTACAATTATTTAGTAATCGTTTTAATGCAAGTTTAAACCACGATGCAACACGGAACTCTCTCTGAGAGCACTGACTGTAACTACTGTAACTATTGGGGACTGGGGGAGTAGTGTAATGAGTATGACCACATCCAAAGTAATATACTGACTGTGTTAGCTTACCCCTCATACACACGGGGATAAGCCATATCGTATCAATAGGATACAACTGTACAACCCAAGCCGGTCATATTCATTGCCTATTCACATCACAGAAACTGTAACTGTTTTAAAACTGTAACTGCTTAGTTGATTTTCAAAACTGTTTAAAAGTGCATAATTCTATTATTATTTCAATTGTTAAATTAGCATGAATTGTACTTTGCTTCCTCCTGACTGGAGACCCAACATTTTAGGTATCACTGATGAGGCTTTGTTCCGCGATATTTCCCGAGGTCCCAACTAGAGGACGAGGATTTCGAGACTGATGAGCTGTTTGCCTAGAGTTTTCTTTTCTTCTTGATGTATGTAGAAAATGGTTTAAGTTGTATCTTTTATTTCATTGTAAAAGTTTAATAAAGTTTTAAATTTCCGAATTTTGAGTTGTAACAAATATAGATGTTGTTGTGGTTACCTTCTAATGGAACAGCTTACTGCTGCCGTCTCAACAACGGTGCAGGCTGGGCATGATCCGGTTCGACCTAATTATTTGGGATCGGGTTGTGACATGTTTTTAGTGGTGGCCCACGCAGGTCTGAACAACAACTTAGGAAAACATATTTAGAAACAATTAGAACACTAGAACATCAATTTGTCACAACATAGGACCGAAATATATTATAAATAAATATTTTTGGTTTGATTATAGACTGGTAGGATACCTTGCTTATGTTTGCATCCTAAACCTTCCATAGAATGACCATTGACAAGACCAATCCTGCTGGCGATGAGGTGTCATCTCCGGATCATACCCCATCTCCTCTGTTTGCCATTAAAATTGTTTTGATTGAAATTTTAATACAAACAGAACAATGATACAATATAGGACTTAGATGTAGTCCTAGGAGTACACTTTTGTTTAAGCTGGGTCCTTAGTGCCAATGGAGCGAGTAGTAATGCGTTAACTCCGTTGACCGACTGACGACGGTTATCGGTTCTCTGAAGGTGTTGATTGCTCTGGGTGCTGGAGCTTGCTGAGAGGAGGAAGACGTTGAGTGTCTAGAACTGCCTCTCCGGTGATTCTCTGTTGTGGATTCTCTCTGTGTTGTGAGTCCCCGTGTGAAGGAGATGATCCTTCTATTTATAGTTTTGCAGGCTGGCTGCTCATGCGCGCATGCAGGATACGCCGGTGTGGGGACGCCACGTGGAGGTTGCTGATGGAGGCGCACGGATGCTGCGCCCTGATCGAGGGGGAGAACTCTTCATACTGCTGTTGTGAGCCGGCACGTAGCAGAGAGAAGATCTTTCCGTTGCTGAAATCTTGGACGAGTTGAGTCAAAAGACACGTGTCGTCGACTCATGGTTCGAAGATCTCGGATTTGGTGGAGAGGAGTGATCTGGTGAGCTGCGCCTTGGATTGGGCGCAGGAGGAGGCTGCGGCTCTTAACCTTTAGGAGTTACAAACCATTTGGGGCGCATGGCTTTTGAGGCGCATGCAGGCGACTTTCCTTCTGTCTTTCGGGATCAGAGAGCAGCCTGGGGTGCATAGCTTTTGAGGCGCATGCTGATTTGGACGCATGGCCGTAGAGGCGCATGCGGTTGGTTGAGTGGCCACGTGGCAGTAGCCGTCGAAATAAAGTTATGATGATGCTGACGTTGTCGACGCTTCGTTTTCTGAAAACTGTCAACTATTCATACTTTGGGAGGCGTGCTGCCAACTCTGTCAGTTCAGCATTTAATGTTGGTGACGTTCGATGGACAGCCGAGTGGGCGCGTCGGTTGGCGTTCCACTCGGTATGGAGATGTGTGGGGGCGCACCCTCTGTAATGCGCCGAGTACTGTAGGGCGCGTCTGTGTGATGCGCCTGATGCCGAAGGGCGCGTCCGTGTGATGCGCTGTCTGGCTGGCGCATCGGACATGTCTTTTAATGATGCGGCTGTCTCGCTCTTCGAGTGCTATAAATAGCCGTTTGGCTGAATTCGAGGCGTCCGGTTCATCCATTTAATATAAATTTATTGCACGGAATTCGGAGGGCCATCCACTTGGCGCGTGGGTTTGATCTGCCCGGCCTATAAATAGTGGCATGGAGAGAAGATTTGCTTCTCATTCCCTCACGTACTTCCAACATGAACTTGAACATGCGGGTGCATTCTGTTGACGAAGTGCTCCCGAGGGTGAAGATGAGACGTTGTGTTGTCTTCGATGCACTTGAAGGTGACTGTTACATCCAAAAAACAGAGTCGAGGGCTTCCGAGACAGGCAGAAGATGCCTGTTGCATCCAAAGATAGGGATGCTCGGGCCTTGTCTCCGTTATTCCGGAAGAGCCGTAGATCGGAATGGCGGTACTAGGCTCTATCTTCCTTCAAAGTGGGGTTTGCCCACTTTGGTTGTGTTGAAAGCTGCTCCTTTAGCCGCGGTTTCGATCACGGTCTTCCTTCGTCTTTGGAGGCTCTTTCGAAGCCTCCCCTGGCCACAGCATTTGCGGTGCTCTTCTCTTCCTTGGTTCCAGCCAGAGGGTTAAATGCTTTGCTTGACGAAGCACTTATCAGGTGAGCCTGGCTGGAAGAACGGCACATAACTGGGCTGCTGAAGGGATGCACATAACTGAGCTGCTGAAGATATGGTGGGATGCGCCTGGTTGGAGGCGCATGATGTCTGCTATGCCTGACTGATGGCGCATGGTGGCTGCTACGCTTATCTGGAGGCGCGTGGTAGCCGCTGGCTGTAGACTTAGGATCTTTCCTTTGTAGAAATTCTCCTTTGTACAACCTTTTCTTAGACATGTAATAGACTTCTGTATATCAAAAAAGTCTTCTTTCGAATGTCTATCTTTATTGATCTTGCTGTGAAGTTTTTCGTCTGAGTTCTAGCGCATGTAGTGTCTGGCGCATGGGCTTTCTGGTTGTGAAATTCCATGCTTCTACAAGACCCCCTTCAAAGTTTTCAAAACTTTTGAATAAGTTTTGGAATACTTTGAATAAGAAGCATGGAGGTCAGGGCGCATGATTTCTGGGCGCATGCCTGTTCGGGCGCATGCTCTTCTCAGTTAATGATGATGGTGCCTCGGTAACCGAAAAGATTAATGATGATCTTTTGGTTTTATTTGCTGCTATCCTTGCACAGAACCCGAGGCGACGGCTGAGATCACACGTCATCTGTTCACGCGTGCGACCAAGCCCTACAAATAGGTAAGAGTTGGAGAGAGAAAGGGTTCTTCTTCTCTGTGCCTCTGCTTCTTTAGAGTTTCTTCTTCAAAACCCTAACTTCTCCTTCCTCGAGAGAATGGCTCCCAAGACTCCTCGCGGTGCTGCCGGCAAGGGGAAGGAGAAAGCGAAGGAGTCTGTCGATGAGGATGTACCTATCACTCTTGCGACTCTTGCCGACGTTCGTCCTGAGGTGACAGGTGGGTTTCGTCTCTGCTTTGGGCCCTGTGCCCTAACTGCCGACGCGTATAGACTTTGGTCTTTGATGATACGCCGAGGTTCTATCCTGCCGACGTGCATAGGTTTATACCTCTATCATGCACCGAGGTTTTAATGGCTGACGCGCATGGGTTTTATTCCCTGAAGATGCGCCAAAACCTTTGCTGACGCACATGGGCTCACGCTCTGATAATGTGCCGAAGCTCCAATGCCAACGCGCATGGGCTTACGCCCTGATGATGCGCCGAGACATGCTGACGCGCATGGGCCTATGCCCTGATAATGCGCCGAAGCAGATGCGCATGGGTTCATACCCTGGCAATACGCCAGTCTGCTTGACATATTTTGTCTTTTTGCCTGACTTCCACTTTTGTTGTGCCAGTGTCGATGACGATCCCTTTGTTGAATGAGGTCCTCCTGGACGCTTCTCTTTGTCAGATGGGAGTTGATTTTGATGAGGCGGTGATCAACCCTGCAAAGGATGCTATCCTTCAGGACCAACCTCGTGAGAGAATGCTACAAATCCAGGTCCAGTTGCCGCTTTTCCTCCAGAGTATGATGGAGAGCGGTAAACTGAAGTCTGCTGATTCTGAAGGTGTGACTTTCTTAAAGCCTGCCTTTCTGTTTGGCGACCGATTAGTCTCTTCCAAAGCGAAGATATTGAAAATCAGAGAAGACTGGTTCTTTGCTGCTAAGGGCATGATGTTATACATGCGGCAGGTTGACCGCCAGTTGCCACTGACAGCCTTTTATCGTCTAGCTTCGAAGAGAAGGATGGGTTGGGAACTTACTCCTTCTCAAGGAGGTGCCTTGGGGGGTTCCCTTTCGATTGACACCACCTCGAACCAGCGAGACACCTTGACCGCCTCACGAACCGGTTCTTCGTTCAGTTACCGAGCTTTGCGTCCCGGGAGCATCTATAGTGAAGTCCCAAATGACACGTTTCCCTTCAGTGCCCCGACTTTTGCAAATCGGATGCTGACGTCGAAGGTCACGTATCCGACAGCTGGTTTTAGAGTCGAAGGTTGGTGTCACTACATCCCAAAGTGGGACGAGTTGACCTCCTGGGTGCTTTTCAGGTTCAAAGTTGAGCTTAAGGAGATAGGGCTGACTGCCGCCATTCGGGCCACGTAGGCAGGCGTGGACCTCAATAAGCCGATGTTCCTTGCGCTCTTGGAGCTTTTCAACGCCCAGACTGGCAGCTTCTTTACTCCAGTGGGGGAGTTGGGATTGGCCCTTCATGAGATGTACGAAGTGTCCAAGCTTCCTTGGGGCTCGGAACCGTACGAGGAATATTTCCCATCAAATGAAGAGATCCAGGTCTTGGAAGATAAGGACCCGGAGATGATGGCCGTTTTCAAGGAGGTGACGAGCCATCATTATCTGATGCACCGGAGGGACAAGGATAAGACCCAGCCTCACGTGACTGCTTGGAGGGACTATGTCTTCAGGCAGGATTTGGCGGATCCTTCGAGGATCCGGTTTGCGACTCCGCAGGGCTTGAAACCCGCGGAAGTGAGTTCTGAAATAACCCGGCTGGACGAGAGGACCCCACATTCCAATGAGTTTCTGGCACTGCGCACACCGGATGTCATCTAAGGCAGTGTTGACGGCCTACTTGATGATATGGCTCCGGAATTGCATATTTGCAGGGGGATCCGGTGCCGTTGAGAGGGTACATCGGAATCTCATTTTGCCTGCAGTGAAGTTGGCCTTTGGACGACCTTTAGCTCTCCTCCCCGCGATGGTGTGCAACCTGTTGCGCGGTTTGAGGTCTTTTGCTGATGATGTGATCCACGAGAAAGGTAATAATGACAACTTTCCTCGGGCCGAGCTGCCTTTCCATTATCTTATGGGGTGGCTGATCTTACATCATCCGAATGTGATAAGTCCTGGCCCTGAGGAGGACCATGTTGAAGGAGATGCCTTCATTCGCCGCTTCTACAAGAGGAAGTGGTCTTACACTGGCATCCCCGTTTGTAGGAGGGTTTTGTCCTTCCTTCAGGGGTGGGAAATCGTGAAGATTGGCCCGATCTTCAAGAATTTCGAGGCCGACCAGGATTTGGTTGATTCTGGCGAGGATGCGGTTACTTTGCCGAAATGGAGTTTTCGTTGGTTGCAGAGTATCCGGCCTTCGCACCTGGTCTACCGTAATCAGAACAGATGTTATCTGGAACCGTACTTGCCAAGCCGATTTGCTCGTCAATTTGGCTACACTCAGCTAATGCTGCGGAATCCCAGTAGCAGTCTAGGCTTCATCGGGAGTTTGCTGGATGGAGCCCGGGGCTGGCAGTATTATAATGCTGGATGCACTAGCGTTAAGTTTACCACACCAGTTCGCAATCCTCGGCCGCCGATCTTATATCCGGCCGCCAAGCTGTATTGCACTATGAATACTATGTCTCCTGGTTATGACAGGGAGACTAGTTTCATCATTGGAACCCAGTTGGAGGCAACAACGAATATGTTGGTGGCAGCTCGGTCATATCGTCCGCCAGAATTGGCGGGGTATCGGGCTGCTGCTGTGGCACCAGTGAGAGACCCGTCTGTCGGAAAAAGGCGGACTGACCCAGAAGCTGGTTCTTCTGTACCGAAAAGGTCGAGAAGGACGTCGACCCTGAAGATTACGGAAGCACCACTTGTAACGCCAACGGGCTCAGCTCCCGCTGAGGTAAGGAGTGCTTCATAATTCCAGTTTTTTATGTCATTGTGGCGACTTATGTTCTTCTTCTTGTAGGGATTGAAGAAGAAGTCTCGTGCTTCGAAACCGGGCACCAGTAAGCCGAAGGAGGTGGCAGGCTCTTCTGAGGAGCGCATTCCACCGATGATGATGTCTCCTGTGGAGGAGGGTCCCGAAGATGTTCCCGCGGAGGTTTTAGTATCTCCTGACTTTGAAGTCGCAACAACTTCTGGGATAGTACCATCTGCCGTGGAGGCCTTGGACGCTGAGGGTCCTACAGACTCGAGGCATCCTGATGATGAAGTGGATTGGAGTTCGTCACCTTCTGGTGACGTCCCTCCAGCGTTGCAAGGGTCCGTTGCGGGGGCAGCAGAAGCAGTGAGGATAGAGGAGAGGGTTGATTCCTCTCCTTGTCATGATGAAGGGAGGTCGGCTGAATCATTGCCAAATCCTTCCTTGGCTTCAACCATGGACATAGAGATGGCTACCGATCAGGCGGTAGCGACAGATTTTGTCCCTGTAGAGGGACTTGAGAAGAATGAGGCCCTTCTGCCGGTCTTGTCTCCTGGGGCTGGCCAGGAGATAAATGTTGATCTCCCCGTTTTGCCGGGGGAGGTAGCTGATGCCGATAGAACGTCGGGGGTAGAAGAGGTGGCCGTTGACGTAGGTGATTTCTTCGGGTTTGAGAAGGATAAGGGTGTGGAACCCTCTGTTGCTCCTTCCACTTGGGGTACTATCACGACGCATGTGCCGGCTCCTTCTGTTCCTTCGGCTCCTCGGGCTAGCAGTCTGGCCCCTGTTGATGAAGAGCCTATTGTTGCCGAGGTTCAAACCTCTCAGATCGAGGTTGGCGGATCTTCCTCCGGTCCGCAAACTGTAGTAGCTCCCCCAACTCCTGCTATGATGCCGCAGGTGCTGGCGGATGCCGACGAGTATGTGAAGTTCTTCGTCGAGGGAGTGTACAAAATGCTGGAGAAAGGTGTATCTGCAGTGATGGATGCCAAGGGGAGCTTTGCGACAGCAAAAGCTTTGGCAATGCCTTGTATCGAGCTGATCCGCGTTCACCAAGGCCATGACCATATGGCCGAAATTCTGGAGGTTTCGATGATTGAGCTGGACGAGCGGCTCGCGGAACTGCAGCGCATCCAACGAAATGACCTCTCTGTCTTGATAGATACAGAGATAGGGAAGTTGATTGCTGAAATCGAGACTTCCCATCGAGCCGATGTGAGCAGTTGGGAGCGTGAAGTGGCTGGGACTGAGGCTGCGGCGGAGCAGTTGTCTCAATCTATGAAGAAGACGACGGAGAAGCGGGCTGCGGTGGATGCTAACATCGCAGAGGTTGATGCTCAGATGCGCCGTCTTGAAGACCAGCGGGCCCAACTTCAACTAGAAGCTGATCGTGTCCTGGCTGAACACGTGGCATTCAAGTAGGAGGAAACGACTCTTACTCAGCGGACCCTTGCTTTGGCTCAGCAGCGACGACAGCTTGATGAGAAGTATGAGAGTAAAACTTCCGCTGAGGCTGTCGGATTAATGCGTCAAGAAGCCGAGCTCCGAGTCCAGGCGAATGTGGAAACTCGCACTGCCGACCTGAGACGTCGAGTCAGAGAGCTCTCATCCCACCCTGGAGAGGATCGGGGACTGTAGTTTCTCTTCTTTTTATGTGTTTTTGCAACTCTTGCTGGGGAAATAGCATATTTCTGTACTCCCTTTTTTTTGAAAAATAAAGAAATACACTATCTTTTTTTTTGTGATGTGTTCATTTTTGATCTCATGAACTTGATGATTTATGTGGACCTATTATCTTTTGCGCACCTTGGTTTTTAGGTACAGATAATAAGTTTGAAGGAACCAACATGTTTGCTCAGAGGTAATGTGGACATGGCAATCATTAGGTTCAAATGATAGAATCTTCCTACTCAGAGGTATTTATGGACGTGGTAGGAATGATCCTGGGGGATACGCTGAACAACTCAGAGGTAATGTGGACGTGGAAGTTCTGCGATCAATATACGACAACACAGGAGTTGTTTGTACGGGATGTTTACTTAGAGGTAATGTGGACGTGGTAAACATGAAGGATAGCGTAAGCTCACGAAATGTAAGGTTCCGCTTTGTAGGATGTAGAGAGACAACTCAGAGGTAATGTGGACGTGGTTATCTTTCTACGGAAGGATGCCACGGAACAGCTGGGTTCCGGAAGCGTTTGATTTTGTGAAAAGAGGTTGTTTGGGGAAATACATGTCTTGGAGGATGTCAAGAATAGTACTTCTTTAGGAACTTGCCATTGATGGACATCATGAACAAGTCCCCATTGGGTTTGGCGAGGCGGTAAGCACCGTTTGAGTATACTGTCTCAATGATGAAGGGTCCTTCCCATTTGGGCTCGAACTTCCCTGGTGTCTTGTGAGTTAACACCATTGGCCTTCTGACTGCTAAAACCAGGTCGCCAACTTGGAAAGTTCTTTGCTTGACCTTCTTGTTGAAAGCCCGTGATATACGGGCTTGGTAAAGTTCGATGCGTTGTTGAGCTAGGAGACGCTTTTCGTCAAGTGCCTCCAGTTCTCGCAGACGACGACGTTGATTGTCTTCTTCTGTGAGTTTGTTTGTGATCGCTACTCGGAGTGAGGGGATCTAGATCTCGAGAGGCAGTACCGCTTCGCTCCCGTAGACCAGGAAGAATGGTGTGTTGCCTGTTGGGGTCCGTACCGTTGTGCGGTAGGCCCAAAGACATTCGCCGAGCTTTTCGTCCCAGTCGCGTTTGTTGGATGACACGACCTTTTTGAGCAGCCTGACGATAGTTTTGTTGAACGCCTCGGCAATCCGTTTGCTGCCGGATTGTAGGCGGTTGAGGCCACGTTTTGAATGCGATTCTTGTCACAGAACCTGCTGAAAATGTGGCTGATGAACTGGGGACCATTGTCATGAATGATTCGCCTGGGTACTCCAAAACGGTAAATGACATGGTGTTTGATAAAGCTGACCACCCTGGAGCTTTTTACTTTCGCTAGTGGGACTGCTTCCGCCCATTTGGAGAAGTAATCGGTGATGGCCAGGATGAAACGATGTCCTCTTGATGAAGGAGGGGTGATTGGTCCTACAATGTCCATGCCCCAGGCTTCGAATGGCCAGGAGACGACTGTAGGATGTAGAGGTTCAGACGGTGTATGTATGAAGTCTGCATGAAGTTGGCATGCATGGCACTTCTTAGCATATTCCACTGCATCGACGGCCATGGTTGGCCAGTAGTAGCCCATACGTCGCAGTCGATCTTGCAACTTAGGACCTGGTTGGTGAGCTCCGCAAGTTCCGTCATGAGCTTCTCGAAGAGCTTCGGCCGCTTCTTCGTTAGACAGGCATCGAAGGAGAAGCCCGTCAAAGGAGCGTCGGTACAGCGTTTTAGTAGCTGTATCGTAGTAGAATCGAAGAGAGCGTCTCCTGACTGAGACGGCTTCCTTCGGGTCTTCCGGAAGGATTCTGTAGACGGCGAAGTCGATGAACAAGAATCTCCAGTCTCGGACATTAACATCGGTGTTTGTCGGCACGGCGTGAGCCATTTGCAAACATAGGTTGTTTTTGGGACAAATCAAGTCTCGGCCAGTTACCGTGACATAGTGTTGAGTCCCAAGGGGCACGGCCAATGAGGCTGCGAGGCCAGCCAGAGCGTCAGCCTCCAAGTTTTATAGACGGGGTACATGTTCGATGAAGAACCCAGTGAAGGTTGAAATGATGTTCAATGCAACTTCATGGTAAGGGATCAAATCTTCATGGCGAACCTCGTATTGCCCCCGAATCTGGTTTACGACGAGTTTCGAGTCGCCGTAGGCTTCCAGATGATCCACCCCCAGCTGTTGTGCTAGCTGGAGTCCCATAACGAGTGCGTTGTACTCAGCAACATTGTTGGAGCACGGCTTCGAAAGAGAATATGCGCGCTGGATGACCAGCTGATCGGGGGAGACCAAGACTACCCCCACTCCTGCGATGATTTGGCCGTTGGGGCCCGTTCTTGAAGCGCCATCGAAGAACATCCGCCAAACGGGGCTTCCTTCAGTGACGTTTGATTCTTGGACTTCATCCGGGATGTCTTTATAAAGTTTTGAAGATTCTGGGATGGGGTGTGCAGCTAAAAAGTCAGCCAGAGCCTGACCCTTGACCGCCTTCTGCGGGACAAACACCATGTTGTATGGCGTTAGTAGGATCGCCCATGTAGCCAGCCGGGAGTTTAATGACCCTGGCTTCGTCATGAGAACTCTGAGTGGATTGACTCGGGAGATGACGTGAATTGTCTGGCCCGAGACGTAATGACGAGTCTTCTGAATGGCAAACACCAAAGCCAAGCACTCCTTTTCAACGGGGTTGTACCGGTGTTCGGCCCCGATGAGTGTTCGACTGAGGTAGTAGATTGCTTGCTTGTAGCCTGCATCGCTGTTTTGAACCAGTAAAGCGCCGAGGGAATGATCCATGGCACGGACGTAGAGGAGGAATGGTTTGCCGGCGACAGGTGCCACTAGGACTGGCGGGCTTGTCAAGTAAGCCTTGATGTCGTCGAAAGCCTTTTGGCACTCCTCTGTCCAGACGTAAGAGACTCCCTTCTTCATGAGCTGAGTAAAGGGTTAACATTTACCGGAGAGGTTTGCTATGAACCTCCGGATGTATGCCAGACGTCCCTGTAAGCCCCGAAGTTCTCGAAGGTTCTTCGGAGGGTCCATGTTGAGGATGGCTTTAGTCTTCTCGGGATCGACATGAATGCCTTTTGCCGTGATGACAAAGCCCAGGAATTTGCCGCTAGAAACCCCCAGGAAGGATTTAGCGGGGTTCATTTTGAGTTGATGTGCCCGCATGAGATCAAAGACCGTCCTCAGGTCCTGTAGGTGATCTCTTTTGAGGCGGCTCTTGACTGCGATGTCGTCAACATAACACTCAACTGTCTTGCGAAGATGTTGACGGAAGATGGTACTCATCGCTCGTTGGTATGTTGCACCGGCATTCTTCAAGCCGAAGGGCATTACTGTGTAGCAGAAAACACCTTTCGGAGTCCTGAATGACGTGTGTTTTGCGTCATCGGGAAACATCTTGATTTGATTGTAGCCTGAATACCCGTCCATGAAGGACATGCGTTCAAAGCCACATGTGTTGTCGATCATTACATCGGTGATTGGGAGCGGGAATTCATCCTTCGGGCAAGCAAAGTTGAGATCCCTGAAGTCGATACAGACTCGTATCTTCCCGTTCTTCTTGGTGACAGGGACGACGTTGGCTACCCAGTCCGGGTGTTGTTCCTCACGGATGAAGCCACTGGTCAAGAGCTTGTCCACCTCCTGATCGATGGCATTCATGATGTCCGGGCGGAAGCGTCGCTGTTGTTGTTTGATAGGTTTGGCATCTGGTAAGATGTTCAACCTATGCATCGCGATCTGTGGATCGAGACCCGGCATGTCTTCGTAGCTCCAGGCGAAGACGTCAATATACTCTTTAGCCAGTTGGACTAAAGATTCTCGGTCTTCTCCTTCCAAGCTTTTGCTGATAAAGATGGGTTTTGAAGAAGACCCATCCCCGAGGTCGATCTGCTCGACTTCGTCTTCGGTGGGAGGTTCTCGTAACTCAAAACGAGACTCCCATTGTTATCCTAGGCGTTGAGCCCAGGGTTCCTCTTCGAAGGGTTCCGGCGGTTGGTCTTCGCCTTCATCTTTCTGAGGTTGCGCCGATGTCGTGTTAGCTGACAGCACTTTCCTGAAGACTGATCCGATACTGGTATCGGAATCCCACGTCGATGCTTCAGACGAGTGGGAATGTTCTATGTCTTCTGCGTCTGAACTCTCTGGAGTTGATGGCGGCGTGACATAGCCTAACCCCCGTCGAGTCCGATTATAGTAATCCTGTGGCTTTCCATTGGGCATCGAAAGCCGGACAGGGAGATGCCAACCCTTGCCGTAGTTTAGGCCTTTATTGCTTTTCAGGTCGTAGCCCATCTTTTGGATGATGCGCTTTGCCGTATCCGTGTACCGATAGACTTGTACTCTGCCGGTATCAGGTTCGGGCTCGATTGACGGGAGGTCCTGATGACGCTCGACTTTGCCCGAGATGATGGTGCCTTCGTCTCGGCTTCGTGGGGGGATTATGAAGACTCCTTGAGACGGGGCCACTCGATTATGGTGGACGGTCGTTATTTGTGTTTGCAATGACCGTAGAGCGTTGTCTAATGTATACATGGCATTCCAGTGTGGAAGACAAGAATAATTGAAAGACACTCTATTATTGATAAAGTACGAGATTTTATCCCGTGGGATTACATTGTCTAAGGAGGGTGCGTCTACATCAGCAGAGATATATTCGCCAAGCTCCTCATCTGTAAGCACTGGGGCCGGATCAGGAGAGTCCTCCACCGCTCTGACTTTGGGGTCTGAGAGGGTTATGTGAGCCCTCTCCGGCATTTTGGATGACTGCGACGGCTTGCCTTTAAGACGCACCTTGAGAGGTGCCTCGGTTGCGCCTCCGATGAGTGGCGCCTTCCCTTGTAATTTTACCACCAGGGGAGCCGCTGTTTGAGGTGGCTTTCCCTTGAGGCGTATCTTCAGGGGAGCTTCGTGAGTCGGTGCTTTCCCTGATAGCTTGATGCTCATTGGAGGCGCCTTCTGGGGAGGCTTGCCCTTCAATCGAATTTTCAAGGAGGCGTCGGGAGTCATTTCGGGCTTCAAGTCCGGCTCTGTTGCCGTCTCTGCTTCATCATCGGCGTCGTTGGCTTCCTCCTCGTCAAGTGGCTTGTACAAGTCGGAATCGGTGAAGTAGGCCTCAATCCCTTTGAAGGGATCGATATCTGCAAACTCCGTCCGGATGATGCCGTTGGTGGATACATATTTCATGCATTGGTGGAGCGTGGAGGGTACCACCATGTACTCATGTAACCATGGTCGTCCGAGTAAGATGTTGTAGTTGACCTCGGCATCCACCACATAACAAGTCACCTCAGTTTTGAGGCTGCCGATGTGACACTTCAGCCGGATCTTGCCCAGTGGCTCGCTCTTGCTAGCGTTGAAGCCACTGATGATCGTATTGGAGGGCGCCAGCCGGTACATTGGGATCCCCAGCTTTGATAGCAGCGCCTTTGGAATGATGCTTAGGGAAGACCCCGGATCGATCTGAATCCTGCTTACCTTTACCGAACCGATGTACCCTGTGTAATACAACGGTCGGTTATGTCGGTGATGCTTGAGCAGCATGTCTTGTTGGGTGAAAGTTATGTTTGGGATAACTTCATCCGCACAATGACAGTGTGCACAAGTAGTTGGGAGGTCTTCAGGCTGCTTGATTTGACTGAGAAAAGATTCGGCATCCTTCAGAGCTTCGCAGAGAGCTTCTCGGGAGTCCTTGGAGAGACGCAGGAGCTCGAACAAAGACAAGCGTGCAGGAGTACTGGCCAGTTGTGCCAGAATGTCAAAATTGTGGGGCTTGGCTAGCCCCGAAGCATTTTCTTTCCGCAGAGGTCTGTCGAAACGGGCCTCCACTTGCTTTTGTTTATTGGCTGCTGAGGGCTTAGATGGACCCTCCTCAGGGATGGTGCCAGGAGGCACCACTTCGGCGGCAGCTTCACCGGGCTGGGAGTTCTGTTGTGCACGCGTCTGCACAGGAAGCGCCTCTTCCGTTGAAGAAGAGACCGTACGGCAAGACTTGATCTTCCTGCCTTTTGCTTTGGAGGTAGGGCGTACCTCCGGTTGAGTTACCTCGGAGACGAGGTCGGAGTGAACCCAGAGGACCTCTCCTCGAGATGTGGTGAGTGGGACAAGTCTACTCACATTGTCACAGGTGGGTGGCAAGTTCACCACCTCCATTGTCGCCTTAGGGATGGGGACGACGCCATCTTGTGTGGTAGTCGGCGGTAAGGTGCCGAACTGAAGTGACACCACAATAGCTTACACCGTCTTCTCTTCGTAGTCGACGGAGATTACATCCGCATTGATCATGCGCTGGATGTAATTTTTGAGGACGTAGCAGTCCTTGGTCGGGTGTCCGACAAACCGATGGTAGTGACAGTACCTCGGGTTATCCATTTTCTCGACTTCATCGGGCCGCTTCGGGTCCGGAAGCTTGATCTTGTCACCCTGCTTCAGTATCTCAAAGAGTTGCAGGGTGTCGTCATCATTGAATGAATAAACCTCCTTGGGTCTCGGTGCCAGTGGAGGCTTTTGAGTAGGCGCAGATGCGCCCTTCGAGGCATTAACAGTCAATGCCTGTTTCCCCTTTGTTTCTCGTCCGGAGTTGTTGATTGCGGACTTTTTCCCCTCATCGTCAAAGGCGGGGAAGCTAACACCCAGAAGACGTGCATTGGCCGCCTTCTTCTCTGCAGCTTCAGCTTCAATGATTAGGGAGCTCCAGTCGGGAGGGGGAGTAGAGTTAAGCCAGAGCTTTACTGCAGGCAGCATGTTCATACTGCAAGCGGAGAGAAGCGCATGCTCTGGCATACCTGGAGGTAGCCTGAAGCAGGCCTGACGGAAGCGTTCGATGAATGCCCGAACCGTTTCCTTGTCCTTCTGGCGTATCTCAATGAGAGACGCCATCGTCATGTCCTTTCCACCGTCGTAGAAGCGGTCGAGGAAGAGGCGTATCAGGTCGTCGAAGGACGATATGGAATTATCGGGGAGGCTGCAGTACCAGTCATACGCCACCCCTTTCAGGGCCCCAACAAAGATGCTGGTGAGGAGCGCGTCCTCCTTCGGAAGATGCCCTGTCTGCGACTGGAAGTACGTCAGGTATCGTCGTGGAGAGTCCTTCCCGTCATACGGCGTAAGTGTTTGTGGTTTATACTTTGGGGGATAAACCACCTTGTTCCACTCAAGGGGATAAGGCTGGAGAATGCCCATCTTCTGGCGCTCCTCCTGCCTGTTCTTGGACTCGAAGCACTCCCGCAGATCTTTGATCATTTCGACCACGTCCTCCGTGGAGCTAGGAGTCGGGGAAGGAGGTACCACCCGGAGTGGAGCGTTTGAGGGCTCCGACGTCCGGGGTGCTTCTGTGTCTGAGGGTGTCCGTTGGAGGGGCACACTCGACTCTCCATTGGCTCCTGGGTCGGGACCATTTGAAGGTGTCCTGATCAAGGCCGACCGCATCTCAAACACTGCTTGAGTCAGTGCTTGCATTGAGGCAGAGAGGGTTTTGAGTCCTCCCTCTAGCGAGTCTAAGCGCTGGACAATGTCCTGTGGCGGCGCATCAGTCTCAAGATCACCCCCGGTCATGTATACTGTCATGACACGGCCGGAAGTGGATGGATTAGTTGAGGCTTCGCTCTCAGCCTCGCTCTCATGTGGGGGAGTCACTTCTCCTGGTGTTTGGCTACCCCCAGCCACATTCTGGAGTTCGTCTTCGACAGGCGCATCTGCAAGGGCCTGACTGCCCTCAGCTCTGTCTTGAAGGGCCTCTTCGTTTCCAGCACTACCCCCGGCGGTGTCCTGGAGGACATCATCATTTTGAGGGGCTTCAGGGAGGCCATCTTCGCTTTGATGAAGATCCGTCGCAGCTGTGCTTCGGATTCATCTTCGGAAGGAGGCTCGATACCCCCAGCTTCCTCCAAGAACTTCTTCCTCGACCGAGTGCCTTCGAACACTCCAGAGGTCGAGACAGCTGCCTTGGTTTTCCTCGACTGGCTTTTGGATGAAGATGAGGAATTGGCAGTCGTCTTCCGGACAGATGAGGAGTTGGAGATCACGTTGCATGAAGCAACCTTTAGCTTCTCTTCTGCTGACACCTTCGTCCCAAGGCGATGTCGGAGGGGTGTCGATGATTGTAGCCGTTGGAAGACCGACTGCTTTGGCGGTACTGCCGTCTTGCAACAGTAGTTGATGGTGACCACTGCACAAGTGTGCCCCGTGAGAGGCGCATCGTGCTTGTTGGTCAACTCTCCTGACCGGCGCTTGTGAGTGATCACGTTGCGCAGGTCGTTGGAGGAGAGTGCTACCCTCACACCCCTCTCAGGCGCATGGCAGGGCCAAGCGCCGGGGTGGTCGGATGAGTGCTGCGCCCCCTGATCTAATACCAAGCAGGCATCACGATCAGTAGTGGGGGAACCACAGCATTTGAAGTGACTTGAACGGACCTCAAACGCACAACCAGAGGAGGCGCGGGAGTTCAAGACCACTGAGTTTGCCTCTCTCGGCTTGGTTGTGCACGCAGTGAATACGCCCAAGCGAGATGAGGACTTTGAAGGTCGACTCGTTGTCGGTGCAGAAGCACTTGAGTCAACCTTGTACAGCTTGCCATCAGCAGCGCGCGTGATTGTAAGCGCGTGCCTCTGGCCGGCTGCTGGCATAGCACGCTTGTGGCGCATGGCCCGTGCCGCCTTGGATTTCTTCGTACCAGCCCGCTGGGGTGCATAGTACTCAGCATCCAAATTCTCCTCGCCATTACAGCGAGTGAGTCTGTCAAAGACAGAGGCTCTTTGTGGCGCATCAGAAGTGATGCGCGGGGCATTGGCTGCGCCCCTGCTCCGTCGACGTATCTTCCTCGCCTGAGAGGAAGATGGCTGGGGAACGTGGTCAGCCGCACGCTTCCCCGAGAGATGCGCTGCATCAGCGGGCGCACCTTGACTGCTGAGGACGTCAGCAGGAAGGGAAGGCTGGACGGGCGCATCTCCTTCAACGGTGGTGCCCGAGGCGTCGACTTTGCGCACCCAGACTGCGCGGGTCTTCTTCGGCTTCGACAGCCGCTTCGAAGGACTCGTACTTCCTTCAGAAATGAACTCCTCGTACGCCTGTTGATTGAGGCGCACTACCAGCATCTTGTGGGAGGAGCCCACCTTCACGTCGTCGGCCTGTGACACGACTTTCTCGGTAGAGGAGAAAGAAGTCCCCAGCAGAGTCGCCAGCTTGTTTGCCATTAAAATTGTTTTGATTGAAATTTTAATACAAACAGAACAGTGATACAATATAGGACTTAGATGTAGTCCTAGGAGTACACTTTTGTTTAAGCTGGGTCCTTAGTGCCAATGGAGCGAGTGGTAATGCGTTAACTCCGTTGACCGGCTGACGACGGTTATCGATTCTCTGAAGGTGTTGATTGCTCTGGGTGCTGGAGCTTGCTGAGAGGAGGAAGACGTTGAGTGTCTAGAACTGCCTCTCCGGTGATTCTCTGTTATGGATTCTCTCTGTGTTGTGAGTCCCCGTGTGAAGGAGATGATCCTTCTATTTATAGTTTTGCAGGCTGGCTGCTCATGCGTGCATGCAGGATGCGCCGGTGTGGGGACGCCACGTGGAGGTTGCTGATGGAGGCGCACGGATGCTGTGCCCTGATCGAGGGGGAGAACTCTTCATACTGCTGTTGTGAGCCGACACGTAGCAGAGAGAAGATCTTTCCGTTGCTGAAATCTTGGACGAGTTGAGTCAAAAGACACGTGTCGTCGACTCATGGTTCGAAGATCTCGGATTTGGTGGAGAGGAGTGATCTGGTGAGCTGCGCCTTGGATTGGGCGCAGGAGGAGGCTGCGGCTCATAACCTTTAGGAGTTACAAACCATTTGGGACGCATGGCTTTTGAGGCGCATGCAGGCGACTTTCCTTCTGTCTTTCGGGATCAGAGAGCAGCCTGGAGCGCATGGCTTTTGAGGCGCATGCTGATTTGGACGCATGGCCGTAGAGGCGCATGCGGTTGGTTGAGTGGCCACGTGGCAGTAGCCGTCGAAATAAAGTCATGATGATGCTGACATTGTCGACGCTTCGTTTTCTGAAAACCGTCAACTGTTCAGACTTTAGGAGGCGTGCTGCCAACTCTGTCAGTTCAGCATTTAATGTTGGTGACGTTCGATGGACAGCCGAGTGGGCGCGTCGGTTGGCGTTCCACTCGGTATGGAGATGTGTGGAGGCGCACCCTCTGTAATGCGCCGAGTACTGTAGGGCACGTCTGTGTGATGCGCCTGATGCCGAAGGGCGCGTCCGTGTGATGCGCTGTCTGGCTGGCACATCGGACATGTCTTTTAATGATGCGGCTGTCTCGCTCTTCGAGTGCTATAAATAGCCGTTTAGCTGAATTCGAGGCGTCCGGTTCATCCATTTAATGTAAATTCATTGCACGGAATTCGGAGGGCCATCCACTTGGCGCGTGGGTTTGATCTGCCCGGCCTATAAATAGTGGCATGGAGAGAAGATTTGCTTCTCATTCCCTCATGTACTTCCAACATGAACTTGAACATGCGGGTGCATTCTGTTGACGAAGTGCTCCCGAGGGTGAAGATGAGACGCTGTGTTGTCTTCGATGCACTTGAAGGTGACTGTTACATCCAAAAGACGGAGTCGAGGGCTTCCGAGGCAGGCGAAAGGTGCCTGTTGCATCCAAAGATAGGGATGCTCGGGCCTTGTCTCCGTTATTCCGGAAGAGCCGTAGATCAGAATGGGGGTGCTAGGCTCTATCTTCCTTCAAAGTGGGGTTTGCCCACTTTGGTTGTGTTGAAAGCTGCTCCTTTAGCCGCGGTTTCGATCACGGTCTTCCTTCGCCTTTGGAGGCTCTTTCGAAGCCTCTCCTGGCCACAGCATTTGCGGTGCTCTTCTCTTCCTTGGTTCCAGCCAGAGGGTTAAATGCTTTGCTTGACGAAGCACTTATCAGGTGAGCCTGGCTGGAAGAGCGGCACATAACTGGGCTGCTGAAGGGATGCACATAACTGAGCTGCTGAAGATATGGTGGGATGCGCCTGGTTAGAGGCGCATGATGTCTGCTGCGCCTGACTGATGGCGCATGGTGGCTGCTACGCTTATCTGGAGGCGCGTGGTAGCCGCTGGCTGTAGACTTAGGATCTTTCCTTTGTAGAAATTCTCCTTTGTACAACCTTTTCTTAGACATGTAATAGACTTCTGTATATCAAAAAAGTCTTCTTTCGAATGTCTATCTTTATTGATCTTGCTGTGAAGTTCTTCGTCTGAGTTCTAGCGCATGTAGTGTCTGGCGCATGGGCTTTCTGGTTGTGAAATTCCATGCTTCTACATCCTCAACCAAGTCCAGGGTCTTTTTTCTCGCGGCTGATTGACCGTCCTCATAATGCATCCAGTGAAGTTTTCACTACACTGGCAATTCCTACCTCTTCTCAAACTTGTATTTCCTTGGTGGAGTACCCATTCCTGTTGCTCCACCAGTACCAGCAAACGCCTCCCAAATGGTTGTCCCATTTTAAAAAATCCTGGAGTTCCAGAAAGCTCAAGATAAAGCCCAGCAGAAACAGATGAATATCACGAGAGAAGACATGAAGAACGTCAATGATGTAGCCTTAGCTATCTTAAACCAAGTTGGAGCGGAACCTCGTCCTAGGAGGGATACCCCTGAATCTAGAAGATATTTTTGAGCCCTATTCGGCAGTTATATCGTAAGAAACTATTGGTTTGTGACTACTGTAAAAGGACTGGTCACCAAGCCAATATTTGTCGTAAAAGATTGGGGAAATATTTGGGTATGTGGATCTGCTGAACATCGGGTAGAGGATTGCCCCTTATCTTTCCATCATACCAGAATACCTATCCCAGCAACACCTGTTAGGCCACAACCTAAGGACTCTCTTCCTATCCAGCAGACCCTGCCTCCTACAATAAGGCATGATGCATACTCGAGGTTCATAGAAGATGAAGCAGTTGGAGACTGCTCATGCAAGAGCCAGAACCATGAAGAATAGTACATAGGACTGCTGAATAGCATTATCTATTTTTTTTTTGAAGTTGTAACAGGATGTCCTTAGATCAATCATAAGAGTTTTTGTTGTAATTCTCCACATAAATAAAATTCTTAGTTACACCTTTATGGCAGATGTTTTTCCTGATAGTCTTCCCGGATTATCCCAGATCTAGACATAGGATTCACCATTGACCTAGTCCCCGGCTCTTTCCCTATTTCTAAAGGATGTTACAGAGTCAACCCGAAGGAGGCCAAGAAGATGAAGGACCAGATCAATGAAGGCTCTAGGATTTATTCAGGGTGGAACTTCACCTTAGGGAACACCTATCTTGTTTGTGACCAAGAAGGATGGAACAACGGATGTGCATCGATTACCATACACTAAAGAACAAGTACCCTCTGCCCGGATCGAGGATCTGTTTGATCTGTTTGTGTGGAGTTGGGGTGTTTTCGGAGTTTGACTTAAGATCTGACTACCATCAAATCAAAGTCAGGAAGGAGGACATTTCCAAGACGGCATTCAAACACCAAGTATGGGTAGTTTTCTTTGGTCATGACGTTGGACTGACAAATGCTCCTGCTGTGTTCATGAATCTTATGAACAGAGTTTTTCATGAGTATTTGAATCAGTTTATCTTCTCCATAGATAACATTCTGATATATTCGAAGACTGAAGAAGAGTATGAAGAACATCTGAGGGAAGTTCTGGAAACTTTGAAGAAAAAGAAGTTTTATGGTAAGTTATCTGAACGTGGATTTTCTTTGACAAGGAGGATTTTTGGCCATGTTATCAAGAGAAGAAATTTCGATGGAAGATAGCTGCTGTTGAAAAGTGGTATACCCCAAGTTCAATTCAGAAGTTTCTTGAATTTGGCTGGCTACTATCAGAAGTTCGTGAAGGAATTCGCCAAGATTGCTGAGCCGATGACGAAGCTCACTTGGAAGAATGAAGAGTTCATCTGGACGAAAGATTGCCAGGCCGCATTGAGGAGCTGAAGAAGAGACTTACCACTACACCAATCCTTGCGCTACCCGCAGGAACCGGTGGTTTCTCAATTTACAGTAATGTCTCTGGAAAAGGACTGGGTTGTGTTCTTCAACAACATGGGAAAGTAATTGCTTACACATCTAGGCAACTACAGACTCATGAGAAGAATTATCCCACGCCTAATTTGGAATTTGCTGCAATTATCTTTACTTTGAAGCTATGGAAGCATGATTTTTATGGAAAGGGAGTGAAAATATATACGGACTACAAAAGTCTGAAATATGTCTTCACTCAGAAAAAGCTGAATGTTAGACAAAGAAGATGGCTGAAGCTGATGAAGGATTTCAACATCGACCTGCTATACCACCCGGGTAGGACTAATGTGATCGCTGATACACTTAGTCGATATCCAGTGGCGATGTTCTTAACCAAGGAGTGGCACCTACTAGAAGACGTCGAGAAGCTTGGACTGGAGGTTATACTACCTGGAGATAGAAGGACGGAGCTGGATGCTAATTCAGTATTGGTGAAGTTCGAGACTGATGGACAAAATCAAGAGGACGTAGTTTTAAAACGAGGCACTTTGCAGGCTTAGAGATCAAGTGTTGGCAGGAACACTTGAGGGTTTCTAAATTGATCAGCAGTGGAACTCTGAAGAATGGTACGAGATTTTGCGTATCGGCTGACAAACGGAGGAACGAGTTGATAAAAGAAATGCACCAGTCGCAGTATTCCATATATTCAGGAGCTAATAAGATGTATCGGAATATGCCTCCATTGATTGGTGCTATGGAATGAAGAAGGACAATTCCAGGTATGGGATTAGATGTGAATTTGTCAATATGAAGAATTTAGCAAGAGAACAACAAGTTTGTTGCAGCCGCTGGACAATTCGGAGTGGAAGTAGAAGCATATAACAATGAACTTTGAGTAAGGATTGTCTTGTTCACAAGGAGGAAAGGACACCAATTGGATTATAGTGGACCGACTGACTAAGTCAGCACACTTTATTCCCTTCAAGGTTAGTTTATTCACCGAGAAGTTGGCAGCATTGTACGAGAGGCACCCCTACCGGATTTATGGAGTACAAACCGGCGGACAATCAAAGAAGATAATCCAGACGCTTGAAGATATGTTAGATCTTGTGTTTTGGAAATTGGAGGGTCTTGGAGAAGATCATTTAAAATTGGTAGAGTTTCCTTACAACAACTACCAAGTTAGCATCGTCAATCAGTGGAGTTTGAAGAAGGAGATAGCGTCTTTTGTGAAGATTTCCTCCTACCAGAGGAATGATCAGTGTTAGCAGAGCAGGAAAGTACAGGTACATCAGGCCATTTGAAGTTTTAAGACGAGTTGGAAAAGTAGCGTACCGGTTAGCTCTACCAGCTAATCTTGAGAATGTGCAACGTCTTCTACGTATCACAACTCAGACGCTACATTCCGGATCCGAGTTCCATATTGGATAATTCAGAGCTGAAGATTGGACTCAATCTTTCAGTGCCAGAGAAACCAGTTGCAAGCGTAGTCAGAGGTGAGAAGAAGATCAGAATTTGAGCCATCACTTAAACTCCTACTTCTTATCTTTTCATTCTAAACTTGACTGATGCTGCTAAATTAGCCTAGTTTTGCAAGCTATCTTTTTGTCAAGCTTGATCATGACGGTATTTTATTGGGTGCACCCACTAATATATTGTCTAATCAGGACCGGTGCATGATGGTCTGATCAACCTCGTGTACTTTGGTTCACTTTGTATTTTTTTACATGGATGATATCATAAACCGTCTCATCCACGACTGCCTTGGAAATTCTTATTGTTGGACCTGAGTTACGAGTGTAGTACCCGTACCTGTTTGATTCTCCTACCCTATCCTTTAATTTCGAGGACGAAATTTCTTAAGGAGGGAAGGTTGTGAAACCCGTAATTTCAGAAAAATATTTTTATAAATTAGCTAATATAATTAATTCTCAATTGTTAATTTAGGAAATTGAATTTTTAGAAAAATTATTAAAATTGGGGATTTTATCAAAACATGTAATTTTCTAATTAATTAAATATTATGTTACTTAGAATACAATTATTATTATTTTCAAGAAAATAAATGGATTAGACTTTTGTATGTCAGCCCAGACATGAAACTGGTTTGAATTTAAGTTTGAACTTAAAATATTTTAGAAAACAAATTATTTATTTTTCTCAAAAGTTATAAAGCCATTTTACCAATAATATTATTAGAGCCCAAACTCTTTTCTTAAAGCCCGTAGGCCTAACCCATTGGGTTCATTTTTTTTTAGCCATCAACTTTCATTTCCTTTTTCCTAATTCATTCAGAAAAGGAAATTTCCTTTCTTTCTTTCTTTCTTTCTTTCTCAACTGTGGCCGACCCCTGGCTTTCCGAACGGTCGCCGACCGTCGGCCTTCCCCGCGTGAACCGCCGCCCGTTCTTTCCTCTCCCTGTTTAGGACGGCCATCGCCGACCCTTGCCCTCCCGAAACTGTCGGGCGCCCCTTCAGATCCGGTAACCCCCTCTCCTCCAATCTATATAAACCCTAATCTACTCCTTTCCTCACCACTACTCGAAAACCCACTTTCCCAAATTCCAAACCCTTCTCGTCGAGCCCGTCGGCCCGACCCTTGCCGAGCTCCGGCGATCGCGTCAGCCCCGTCGTCGTCCCTCGCGGCAGTGCCCCGCCGGCGCCCTTGCTCCCCGCGAGCGCGCGTCCGCCCCCTTCGCGCCTCCCTCCGGCCGACAGCGCCGCCCTTGCGCGCCGACGCCGGCGTTCCCCGCTGGCAGCGCCGACTCCCTCGACGACTCCCCGCGCCCCTTCTCGGCAGCGCCCCTGTCCGCCCTCTCCCCGTGGCCAAGCCCCGACTCCGGCGTGCCCTTCTGCGCCCTGTCGCCAGCACCCTAGCCCGCTGTTTCCTGTCGCGACGATCCCCTCTGGCTGATCCCCTGTCGCAGATCTGTCCGAGTTCGTTTTCCCTTGCTGTTCCCTGGTCGTGCCCTGGATCTGAGTTTTCGACATTCTTCGTCAAACATTGCTGGTTTTCAGCGCTGACCTGGAAATACGTCGCTGTTCGGAGCTATCTTTTCCTTCTTTAACATTCATCTGAGAGATCTAGCCGAGCAATCCGAGGTATAACCCCCTGTCCCGCTATTTTTTATTATCTTGTCGATGATGAAATGGTCCCCGATTCCCTTTGGAAATTCGGTCTTAGCGACGACGTAATTTTCCAAGACTTTCGGAAAGGTCCTATAAATTATTTTGGATTCCAGAAATATTTCGGGAATTGATTTGTGGTACGTTTTAGCTTTCCGAATTTTTTCGGGAACGTTCTGTGATTTGTGGATTTGGAATCGGACTTCCGAAATTATTTCGGGTCGTCCCGATTATGCTGTGGATTGGCTGTGGATGTTTTATATATATAAAATGCGGGTTTTTCCCTGGTTTGGGACTTGCAGGAATTATCGGCGCCATTTTCCCAGTTTTTGGGTTGACCAAAAACAGAGGAGATGCTGCCCGATTTTTCCGTAAATCCTAAATTAATTTAAAAATGAATTTAAAATAATTTTCGGAATTTATTCGATATTTGATTTTGGGGTGACGACCGTACCGGTCAAAGGACCCGGCTAAGTGCAAACGATACCGGCCCCGTCCGGACGTTGAGGCAATTAGTCAAATGAGGATCGGACCATATCTGAGACTTATGATTTATTATTATTTTATTATTTATTTCTATTTATATTTATTTAATATTTTCAGTTTAGGACTAACGGCAGTTTATCTTATTTCAATTTATGTAAATAAATTGTAATTGGCATAAGCCCAGCTGGCTGGTCTGTAACTGTAATAGCTTAGATTCCTGTCATTTTCTGGTTTTTCGAGTTTTTGATATTTAACGATTAAAATGATTAAAACGTATTTTCGTATAAAATTAATTAATATTTTCTCACGTAAAAATTGACAAGTTTCTATTTAATTAAAAATCATGTATTTCTCACTAAATAAGAAAATTTGCTTTATATTTATATTTATAAAAATACCAAGTTTTCATAAAATAATCTGGCATCGACGAGTTTTCCGAATTCAAAAATATAAAAAAATAATTTTTCCCTCGTATTAAATCAACGCACAATAATCGTATTTTTTTCTATGTTTGGTTAATTAAAGAACTAAAATTGGACTAGGACGCAAATAGAGATTTCAAATAGCGTAGCTAGATTGGTAAACCTGGAATCTGAATCAATTCTCAATTGTAGGGTTTCGAGGACTGTACTAGCATCACCCCGGAATCAACAAACGAATCCAGTCAATAAAACAAAGGCAAGTACATTTTGTGTTAGTTTACAATTATTTAGTAATCGTTTTAATACAAGTTTAAACCACGATGCAACACGGAACTCTCTCTGAGAGCACTGACTGTAACTACTGTAACTATTGGGGACTGGGGGAGTAGTGTAATGAGTATGACCACATCCAAAGTAATATACTGACTGTGTAAGCTTACCCCTCATACACACGGGGATAATCCATATCGTATCAATAGGATACAACTGTACAACCCAAGCCGGTCATATTCATTGCCTATTCACATCACAGAAACTGTAACTGTTTTGAAACTGTAACTGCTTAGTTGATTTTCAAAACTGTTTAAAAGTGCATAATTCTATTATTATTTCAATTGTTAAATTAGCATGAATTGTACTTTGCTCCCTCCTGACTGGAGACCCAACATTTTAGGTATCACTGATGAGGCTTTGTTCTGCGATATTTCCTGAGGTCCCAACTAGAGGGCGAGGATTTCGAGACTGATGAGCTGTTTGCCTAGAGTTTTCTTTTCTTCTTGATGTATGTAGAAAATGGTTTAAGTTGTATCTTTCATTTCATTGTAAAATTTTAATAAAGTTTTAAATTTTCGAATTTTGAGTTGTGACAAATATAGATGTTGTTGTGGTTACCTGCTAATGGAACAGCTTACTGCCGCCGTCTCAACAACGGTGCAGGCTGGGCATGATCCGGTTCGACCCAATTATTTGGGATCGGGTTGTGACACTAACCCACTTGTGAGAGACAAGTACATCTTGCACACCATGAGGGATTTCATGCATCCTTATTTATTTTTAGTCCATGTTGTTCATATTCTCTTCCTCTACAAGTTTAGGTCTTGAAGTTCTTGATTTTCATGGATGGTTGGGTGTAGATCTAAGTTTTAAGTTTTGGTTTTCATATAAATTTTAGGGTTTTAATCTATCAAACATTGTTGTTTTCGAAAATAAGTGGTTCCATGTTGTAGAGAATTTAATTCTACTAAAGTTTGGCTTTTGAAAAGTTAGATTTTAATTTATTTTGTGGAAGTTATGGCCAAAGTATTTTTGTTCGTTTCTATATTCATCTGCAGCATGGGGCACATGTCGCAGTAGTCGTATATGGTGTCGCGGATGAGCCGCATGAGGCACATGTCGCAGTAGCCGCATATGGTGTCGCGGATGAGCCGCATGAGGCACATGTCGCAGTAGCCGCATATGGTGTCGCGAATGGGCCGCATGAGGCCGCATGTCGCAGTTGAGCCGCATAGATGTCGCGGTTGGGCCGCATGAGGCCGCATGTTGCAGTTGAGCCGCATAGATATCGCGGTTGGGCCGCATGAGGCCGCATGTCGCAGTTGAGCCGCATAGATGTCGCGGTTTGAGCCGCATAGATGTCGCGGTTGGGCCGCATGAGGCGGCATGTCGCAGTTGAGCCGCATAGATGTCGCGGTTGGGCCGCATAGGTCGCATGTCGCAGTTGAGCCGCATATGGTGTCGCGGTTGGGCCGCATAGGCCGCATGTCGCACCTGGTCCGCATGCATGTCGCAGAATAGGCCGCATATGCCTATTTTGGTTGTTTCTGACTGTTATATGTCCTATTTTGACTGAATTGTGGCTAGAATTTCTTTCAACTTCCAACATGAAAGTTGTTGATCTTTTTCTTGGCTTCAAGAATATGTTACCAACTATTTTATACTAGTTATAGACTCGACCATGCTTAATACTAATTTGACTTTCATGCCTTGTCACGAATTGACTCTGACTGTTACTTTGACTAATAATTGATCATGCGTTCCTAGTTGGAACTAAGAGACCGGCTAGTCGTCTTATTAAATTGAATGAATGAGGCACGTTCATATTAACTATGAACTATTATAATCGATTGGCCGATCCCGAATATTAACATACAGGCACACATGCAGGCTTCAATTTATTTATTTATTTTCTACAAAAGCAGCATGTGTACTTGATGGTCAAGGCATGATTATTTCGTGGTTAGTTTTGATTGTTGCATTACGCTATGTAAGACCTACAACCTAACCGTACGGGTATCGTTGTAGAGTTGGACATATCGTACTTGTACGGAAGTACTCATTTGAATGACCATGACCCACGGTATGGGATTTTGCTTAACATAGAGGCTATTAAGATAAATAAAATAATGATCGCATGGAGAGAATGGATTCTTGAGTTCTTACATGGCAGCCCTCTTTGGACTATTAAGTACCCGACAGGCCGGCTGGTTCCCACAGGTACTGCAAATTTGTCACACGGACAGGGAGCGGTATCTGCTTATATTATTTAATTGTACATGGAATACTAACGACGAGCGTCCCGCTGGGACTCGTCTAAATACATGATTGGCGCAATTGATTGATTGGATAGACTAGCCTTGCTTGCACATAGTAAGAACTGAGGAATCCTTTATTGCATAATTCCAGGATAACTTAAAACTCACAGTAGCAAGCCGTAGTAGTTGCATGGCCATTTAAATTGATTTGTTTGTGTGTTGTACCTACTCTGTTACCTAACTGAGATGATCAGAATGTCAGGACATGACGGGCCAACTTCTGTCCTTGTTTGGTTGGGAGGTTGGTTCGAAGTGTCGTGATGTTATGTGAATCCCAGTGGCAAGCAGAGATCTACTTATCATATTCTCTTATTACTGGTTTTAATTTCTCATATCGTGCTTTCTTGCGGTACTTGCTATTAGAGGTCTAACCTCTCTGGTTTTGCATGGCCAGATTTAGAGCCGGTCCCCGAGGACTCAGCTTACTTCCACCTCCAAGATGGTCAATACTAGATGGATGATCGCAGGAGGACTCGAGTGGGTTCCTTACTTCCCCACTCGTTTTGTTATTTACTTAATACCTTGCCGTTTGGCACCGACATGTTAGTCGGATTGTCTTATACTTACTTTTACCTAATTGTAATTAAGTCAGACTGCAGCTGATAATAATTGTGTATACTTTGCTACATCATCTGGCTATGTTTTGTAAAGCCAGATATCAAGAACATTTTGACTGAGCGTTTGGGACGCCTTACTGCTTTATCTCATATGTTCTCTATTACTGTTTCTTATTGGAATGATTGAGACAATAGATGTGAAGTAACCATAGTGAGACTTTCATGTAGTATGCACCCCCTCATCTTTTAGACAACATTGATCGTATTATACGGTATTCATCTACCCGTAATACGTAGCTGGCTGAGTCATTCCTCCGCTCTCCAGTATTCTGGTTCTGGGGCGTGACAAGATTTTAGTGGTGGCCCATGCAGGTCTGATTTAAGACTTGTGGGGTGTTTTAATTTATAGGATGTCTTAATCACACATGTTCTCCCTTGATCTCATGATTCGTTACTCTCGACTCTAGCTTGACATTCCGGTATCCTTTGACTTCATTGATCTTTCCTGTTCGATCGTTTGATTGTTCTTTTATCCCTTTTCATAGGGGAACTTCGTCCGCATCTGTCAGGACTGGACAACAACAACAAGGGCAACACGGACAACCTGACCATGTTGGTCAGCAACAAGGGCCGGTACACTCAAGAGACTATCCAAAAAGAAGTAATAGTGGAAGCAGCAGCTGGATCGCAGTATCCGGAGGTTCTACCACCACCAACAGTTCCATCTACCACCGTAGAAGTGGACACACCGGCCCTTCTGGATATCATGAGAAGGATGATGGCTACTCAGCAACATCAGATGTTAGCCCAGCAGCGCATACACGCTCAGTTACAAGAGCAGAATGTATTACTCAATCAAGGATTGCAAACGGCTTTGGAAAAAGGGGCGAGGACAGATTCAGGAGCATCAGCCAGGTTTTGCAAGTTCAACCCCCGCCGTTTCGAAGGAATGGAGGATGCCATCTCAGCAGATGCATGGCTTAAGGTTATTGAGGCTATTCTGACAGCAGCTAAGGTGCCGGCAGAAGAACGTGTGGATCAAGTGAAGTTGTTACTTCAGGATCTCGCACGTGATTGGTGAGAATCAGAAGAAGTAGGCATCAGACGTCATGTTGCTTGGAACGATTTTACCGCGAGGTTCAAGACCAAGTACTATGGAGTTTAGAACTTGGCATTTTTCGTTTTGAAGTTTTATTTTTAGTAGATCTAGAAATTAGTTATTTTTGGATTTTGGTAATTTTGATCTATCAAACTTCTTTGTTTTCAAGTTTTGATAGTTCCATGTTGTAGAGAATTTTATTCTACCCAAATTTGACCTTTGCAAAGTTGGATTTGGACTTATTTTGACCAAGTTATGGATTTTGAAGCCTTGGGTGCAACCATGGAGTTCTTGCTGTTTTGGAGAAGACAGTGAGCAGTGTACGCGAGCTTTTTAGCTAGCGCCACTGAGCTGCGCGCGCTCTTTAGCGCAGCGCAGTCTGCCTCATACGCTGCCTTTTGGCGGCGTATGGTCTTGTATACGCTACCTTGATAAGGAGTCGTATGGAGTTCATACGCTGCCTTTTGGAAGCGTATAACTTGCGTACGCTAGCTTGGATAGTAAGGAGTCGTATGGAGTTCATACGCTGCCTTTTGGAAGCGTATGACTTGCGTACGCTAGCTTGGATAGTAAGGAGTCGTATGGAGTTCATACACTGCCTTTTGGAAGCGTATGACTTGTGTACGCTAGCTTGGATAGTAAGGAGTCGTATGGAGTTCATACGCTGCCTTTTGGAAGCGTATGACTTGCGTACGCTAGCTTGGATAGTAAGGAGTCGTATGGAGTTCATACGCTGCCTTTTGGAAGCGTATGACTTGCGTACGCTAGCTTGGATAGTAAGGAGTCGTATGGAGTTCATACGCTGCCTTTTGGAAGCGTATGACTCGCGTACGCTAGCTTGGATAGTAAGGAGTCGTATGTGTAGGAACCCTAGAGGGAGGGTGAATAGGGTCAAGCTAACTAATCAAGCACTTAGCACAAGCTAATTGACAATTTAAAAATATAAGTGCAAGAGAAGAAGCAAACACAATACCAACACCCGATATATCCTGGTATCCTCCTAAGAGGCAGTCCAGTCCCGGAACTCTCTCCGGCTTTAATCCACTATTTGAGCAAATAGTTACATACGAGTTTGGATCCGAAGAACTCGCCAACTTCTTACACAAGAGCTTTAATCCGAAGGGCTCTCCGACTTCAACCGAGAGTTTGGATACGAAGACTCCCCAACTTCAACCGAGAGTTTGGATACGAAGACTCTCCAACTTCAACCTTTCACAATAGGTTTTGATCTCCTTACAATATGATGAAGATCTCACTTTTCAACTCAATAACTCTAATACAATTTATGGATGGCAAATGAAGGCTTTGTAGAGTTGTATGTGGATAAGCTTTGGTGGTTTGGAAATTTTTAGGCTCAAAGCATCAACCTTGAATGAAGGGGTTCAAGGCTATTTATAACCAAAGCTTGAAAAGAAGCCAAAGACAACTTTTCAGTCACGAACCGGCATACCGCCGGTATGATCCGGCATACCGGCGGTATACCGGTCTGGGATTGCAACGGCTCGAAATATAGCCGTTGGGATCATTTAATGCTGAAAATCCGACCGTTGGAATTTCAACGTTACTGAATCGATATACCGTCGGTATGATCCGGTATACCGTCGGTATGCCGATTTTGTGGACAGAAACTTTCTGTGAACAAAATCGGTATACCGCCGGTATGCACCGGTATACCGTCGGTATGCCGGTTTTCAGCCAAAAATGATCCTGGGCTAGTTTCTGCCCTAGCTTTCGATTTTGCCATCCATTTCTTGTGTTTACAATAATTTCTAAGACTCATTACAGACTCCAGATAAACATAGGCAGGTGCAGGCTTCTTTAGAGTCTTGAAATGATGATGGCATGGCTTGGCTTCTTCCTTTGATAGGTGCTGGCTTTTTCCCGGTGCGTGGCTCCAGAGATGTCGTCGGGTGGTTCAGAGAAATCTTGTGGGATCCGTCGTCTTTGGCCCACCATGATTTCTTCATTGCATATGTCCACATTGATCTTGTTTATTGCTTTTCTGCATGTACATGTTAGACGAACAAAGCAATATACATAGTAGCAAGTATGATAAGTTAAAGCACATTAGGACTATGCAAAGTTTAAGTACAAGTGCTAAGGTGATGGCATAAATGTTAGTGATATCATAATGATTAAACTTAATTGAATGACCACAATCAAAAACATAGTTTTGATTTTGGCAACCCAATTAAATTTAAGATAGATAAGCTCATATCACTAAGATGTAAACCAATGGGCACATATCACCAAAGATATAAGTATAAGTAGAAATGCTATAGCGATTGTATGAAGATTAGTGATAAAGAAATGCTAAACTTAACATATTAACCATATTCAAAAATATGATACAATCATTGGGCCAACAGTATGGAGTTCATACACTGCCTTTTGGAAGCGTATGACTTGCGTACACTGGCTTGGATAGTGAGGAGTCGTATGGAGCCCATACGCTGCCTCTTTGACTTGAGCGTACGTTGACTTGAGCGTAGCTGACTTGAGCGTAGCCTGACCTGAGCGTACGCTGACTTGAGCGTAGCTTGACTTGAGCGTAGCTTGACTTGACCCTACTTACCCTGGATCTTCTATAGCCCTGTATATTGATAGTTTATCAGATATTTAACGTCCATTTTATATCCTTACGCCTTTTGGCATAAACTTGAGCGTAGTCATGATATGTTAATATTTCTGTCAAATATAGATTGTTACGTGGGATGTACCATGTGTCGTGAATTAAGTTATAGATACCCCGATTGACTGGAATTAAACCCTGAGAGTTGTATAGGGGTGAGCATCGGTTCGGTTCGGTTCAAACCGAACCGAATATGTGAAAACCGAAATAACCGTAAACCGTATTTCTCAAAATCGAAAACCGAACCGTTTTTATAAAAATCGAACAAAACCGAACCGAATTAATTCGGTTCGATTTTCGGTCGGTTCTATTTGATGGACCAATGTGCATGGCCTTCAAGTTTTTAGCAAAATGAGCCTATTTAAATAATTTTTTTTTAAAAAAATATATGACATTATTGTATTTATGAATTGTTATATTACATAGAGTGAAAGATATTAGTATATATAGATTGAGGGTAGATAGAGAGAGTGCTCAAAGAAGCACCGACATAGAATAGGAGAAGAGAGTGCGCTCAGTTAGGGATTAATAAACATTAGTATATGTATATTGTGGGTAGTTTGATAAATTACTAAATCTAAATCGGTTTTCGGTTCGGTTCGGTTTTTCGGATGAAGAACCGAAAACCGAACCGTTATTTCAAATTTTCAAAATTTAAAACCGTAAACCGAACCGAATTAAGGGCACGAGAAGTGGGTACGTCCAGCCTACGCCGCAGTGTCGGCGGTAGAACGCTGTCCTAGGTCAAACATCTAACAATATGAAGGTACATTTACAGTATATACACTCCGAATGAAGGTGACATAGCAAATACAGTCTCAATCACATCTAAGGTAGAGCATGATAAAAGATAGATAAAATATGAAATCCACAAAGAGATACCGCAGATAGAAGTCTAAGTGTCTAAGATACACAAACCCAGAAAATATCTCAAATCTCAAATACAGTAATCCATAAAGCAAATACAACTCAAGACAACTAAAATAACTATCTATACAATCTCTACTGTGTCTCCTCTAGGCTAGCAGGCAACCTCCAAGCTATCTGTAAAATTTATCAACAGGTCCAGTCAGGACAGGAACGAGCACATCTCATCTAGAAAATCCAAGTAAATGACAGAGAACTATAAAGCAGTTATAGACAGTTGTATTGATGAATATGGCAGTTTATATTCAGGTGATGGTATGGAGAGACAGATAAAGTACAAGAAAAGTAAGTAACTAAACAAGAGAAGAAATCATAGCAATAAAGACTGTAAAATAAAATCTAGCTGAACTAGAGTAACATAATGAGTTCAGATGGTACAATATAAGTCGAGTGTAATCCCAATGTGAGTCTAATATAAGATGAGTCGAATGTAATTCTAATCATTATTCTAATAAGGTGAATCGAATAAGGTGATACGAATAAGGTGATACGAATAGTGATTCACATGATGTTCTAATAATGATTTGAATAAATTCTCCAAGTGTGTTTTAAAATACTTAGTTAGACATGTAAACGGCTATGGGTAAATCCGGCACATCACACACCTGGCCGGGTGTGGAATGGCTATCGTTCGAATATATTCACAGGGGGTGGTTCGAATAGTGGGAATGTTCACATGTCTAATCAAGTATTTCCCCGCCCATCTAATACAAATGAATCCAAAATCCGACACATCAATCGAATAAAAGTCCAACCAACATATGAAGATACGAATAGGATGATTCGAATAGTGATTCGTATGGTGATTCGAATAATAGAGGTAAGATGAGTAAGTATGTGTGTCGTATACATGGATTCAGAAATAAAAATACGTGTTTGTAGCAGAGAATCACATACAGCTAACTAGAACTGAAGTACAGTAATTGACAAATAAATGAGAGAACTATCAGAGAATGTACTCGCCTGCTACTCTCAAAAGAGTAGTGTAATATCAGATGTCTGCACCGGAGTCACAATGTCCTAAATAGAACAGTACAGGTTATAATGTGTTTAAAATAAGGTAAATAAAGTTTATGATACAATCTACATGATTTCTATGCCAATCTTGGTCAAAGTCAACTCTAAGTCAAACCTGGTCAACTGTCTAGGTCAAACTAGGTCAACACTCTAGTCAACTAGGTCCATCATAGTCCAGTCAAGTCTCACTAGGCTTAACCAGTCTACCCTAGCTAGTACACACCATACAAATCCAAGGCTATACAAGCCAACACAAGTCACATATCAAGATACATCACATTCATGCATATTCAACATTATATATATATATATAAGAGAAAAGAACTAACATGTAAAGCTATGTGTGTGTGTGTGTGAACATGGAGGTGTACATGAAAAGAGAAATCAACACTAGTTATGAGTTTACACTACACATGGCACAAAGCTAACCCATCTACATTACATATGTATTATACTTAACATGCATGGCTACAAGTATACATCTATATACATTAGAGTAGAGACTATTTAAGTTGTAACTAACATGCATCTATACTTTACATAAATCTATATATATTATAGCAATCATTTAGAGAAGGGTTACATGGCATGGTGGTTGATATAGAGGGGGGTGTCTTTGTGCAGAGGGTGAAGTTCATTCTCAGTTTAGTTCCACATTTACATATAAACTAAAGTGAGATATCCCATAAACTGGTGTAACTAACCACATAAAATGAACCATGTTATCTGAAATCTGCCATTAAGCCAACATCCCATATGCATACAGCTCATGCATTGGTTCTATGTCTACATATAAAATCTGATATTGCATTTACAATATTTATACATTATGCATTCATATCTATCATTACATATATATCTTGCATTTATATCTAGCATTCATTATATACTTTCATGCATGCATTGTATATCATTCTTTCATTCATGCATTTATGCATTGCTTACATATATTACATACTATGGAACCTACATATTCATTACAAGCCATACTTATACATGCTTACATTAGATAGGATACTTACACCTCATACATCATTTATTTAACCATTTACTCATGCTTGCATTCTCTATTTAATTACATAATGTATATACATTAACATGGGTTAAAATCAAATAGAACATTATATTACACACAAGGGTGCACAAAATGCATATGCCGAATAGTAACTCCTACTAATAATCAATATTGTACCATCTCAGCATGAACTAAAATCTAGAATTAAAGTATGTTATAGATCTATGTGTTAGCTTTCCGAAACTTCAAACGGATCGCGTTTTCGTTTCCGGAAACTCCCAGAATCGCAAAAACACCGAGAACGCGTTTGTCTTTCGTACAGCAGACACTCAAATAATTTTCCAGAAAGTTACAGAAAGAATTAGGCCTATTAATACATGTTTTTAGAATGCTAACTTCAATACGCTTCTTTTAAAAAAAACGAGAGATTAAACCGAGTTTTGAGCTAGAAGTTATGACATTTCTAAGTTATGGCTGAAATTAAAAACGTGGATAAAAATCATGACGGATTTGGGTAGTTTGAGACAAAAGAACACAAGTATATAACATAATATATCAAGAACTCACTCTCTACACTAATATATATATATATATATGAGACACTATAGAACACATCTCCAATACAAAAATATGAGATTAAACATGTAATAATTCATTCATACATAATAACAACACATAGTGTGTCCAAATTTGGGATTTTCCCACATGGACACAACCACAACACAAAGGACACTCATATGACCTCCAAATGGACACGAAATGGACACAAATGGAGATACAACCATGGGGGTCATTCCTATGGGTTCAAAATAGACATATATGCATGAGAAAATAAAAAGGAGAAGGGATTTATACCTCCCGGTAGATCGAATCGAAGAAAAGCCTTCCCAGAGCGACACCGACACGTAGAGATTCCAAAAGGACACGAACGAGCTCCGAATCCTCCCAAACTTGGGTAGCTTCCTCCTTGGCTAGAATGGAGAAGGAAAGAAGAAGATTTGGTGGCGAAATGGAAGGATTTGGTGAAAAAATTGCTAGGGATTGCTCTCTAGGAATTTGGGGAAGAACAAGAGAGAGAGTGTGGATGAGAATAATGAAATGAACTTGAGCCTATCCTCTCCCAAATTGGCTGGCCATATGGGCTATTTGTCCTATTATGGTAAGGTCCAAAATGCCCCCACTAACCTATTCTATGAGTATTAGGAAAGGGCTAATTGGTTGGGGCTAAATTAGTCATTCTAAAGTCTCTAATCACACTAACCTTATCCATAATAATTAGTCTAACCTCTAACTAAAATATTTCTATCATGTGGACTAAAATTAATATCATGTGGGCCATGCCTAACTAGTGTGTGGGTCCCACTAGAGTCAAACTACCCCCGGGTCCCCGTTTCAAGTCGGATTGAGTTGAAATTCGAACCCGACTCAAATAATCCCAAAACAATATCATAAATAATAAAATAAATTTCAAAAATATTTCAAAAATACAAAATGACAAAAATACTCCTGTTTCTGAAAACTGGGGGTGACAAATTCCTCGAAATTAAAACCAAACAATAGTAAAATGTCAAAATCACAAGTCATAATTTTAAATAGTTTAAAAATGATTAAAAATCACCAAAAATTCATAATATGAAATAATTATCAATAAATAATAATTATAATTATAAAATTTTAAAATTACCCTTATCTGGAAAACTGGGTGTTACAATCCTACCCACCTTATAAAAATTTCATCCTCGAAATTAAGATGATCGCACCCCCTTCTAGGTCAAACATAGTCAAGGGTCAATCACTAAGTCAATTTCTCAACATCCAAGTACTTGGTCATCAACTGGTCAACTTCTTAGGGTTTTACCTATGCTAGCTATCTAGGTGTTGGCAACTAGAATTTAGCAAAAGAGAAACTCTATAATAGACTAGCTCTTAACTTTCCAATTCTATCATGTCACCTATAACTAAAATACCTACAAGCTAAGCACATGAATACCAAATACCACATATATATATATATATATATATATATATATATATATATATATATATATATATATGCTCAAGAACAACAACCCATCACATATATCCTAAGTATATCATCTATATATATATACATGACTGATCAACCAAGGGTTAAGGCAGACTAAACTTATAAGGGTCTGAAACAATGCTTAGAACTAGGCTAAGGATGAATGGTCTGAATCAAGGGGACATGGTATCTAGTGAAGGGTCTGCACACTGCCTATAAAGGTGATCAACACAAAGGAACTCAACACGAAGGAAACTTAACTAAAATGGAAAACTGAACCAAGTATAGGCTAAACAACATGTTTATAACCCTATACAACAATGGCCTATAGATATTAACTAACCTATATCCCATATGCCAATATCATCTGTAATCTATCTATGCAAATAGACCTCTCGGTCTTAGGTGAAACTACAACTATACTCAAAGGCAGGCTCTGGTCATGGGTGCCTTACTGGAAAAGGTAAGGGAAAGTAGTAATAATCATCAAGGATGTAAGGCATACTAACATCCTATGTGTAACTGGTTGGTATTATAGATAACAGGAGAATTATCTACAATGGGTTACTATTCTAACACCAATGCCAACTATCACCTCTAGGGTACAGACACTCTACAAGTCATCATACCATTATACTATGAAGGAACTACCTATGAATAAGCTCTACAAAACTAAATATCCCTACTCCTAAGTCATTTATAACAATCAAAAGGGTATGATGTTTAAACCTTCTCAAGATACAATCTGTTAATCATATGCGTCTGTCCAAAATCATGTTGTCCAGAGTCTTCATCATGCTAGTGAGCAAGGCTACGATAATCACAGAGTCCTTGACTAAGGTACGTACCTCTAGGTTCATGGTATTTAAAATTTTCGTACTGCCGTATGCGACGGCGAAAACCTTAAATTCCCATACCCGAGAATACATCTAAAATCTGACTACATGTCCTCACTATGCCAACTAACACGACTATCGAGGATTCTAGATTCCATGATTTAGGCGACCTAGCCCATATGATTTTCTCAGAAGAAAAAAAACAAACACAACAAAAGAGTAACATGACAAAATTAATCAATCAACAAGGAACAGATGGAATCAGATTTTAAGGTAATTATAAAAGATAATTGCGGGAATGGAATTGAGAAGAACGGAACTTGCAGCAAGATCTCCAATGGTCTGCGCATCCTTGACTGTCCTGACGATAGCTCGCCCTACTAGTTTTTCCTGGTCTGCTACTGATGCTGCATGAATCACCGCTGCTGAGAGAAATCAGAAATGACGGGAGAAAATCTCTGTACAGATAGAGGTACACCTCCAATGTAGCAGAAACGCCAACCTGAGTCGGCACAACAAGAGATGCGGTCTCGAGGCCCTGATAAACAGGACGAGAGGTGGCCAGCCTCTCGATAGTATCCCCCGAACCGAAGCGATGAGATCGTGTCTTCATAACCATCATGAAGACAGATCAAAATAAGAAGCAATTTCTGAGAATGAAGCAAAAATTCAAAGGAGAACAGTTTATATTCAAGGGAAGTCAATAAGCAACAATTTTAGACAAAAGGAATCGGATTAAGAGTTTTTCCTAATGTGATTGAGTACCTCCAAAAATATCCTAATCCTACTGCAGGCTGTAGTGATACTCTAGTTCGAATACCACTACATAAACTCGACCTGCATGGGCCACCACTAAAAACGTGTCACGACCCGCACCCTAAGTAAGGGCACGAGAAGTGGGTACGTCCAGCCTACGCCGCAGTGTCGGCGGTAGAACGCTGTCCTAGGTCAAACATCTAACAATATGAAGGTATATTTACAGTATATACACTCCGAATGGAGGTGACATAGCAAATACAGTCTCAATCACATCTAAGGTAGAGCATGATAAAAGATAGATAAAATATGAAATCCACAAAGAGATACCGCAGATAGAAGTCTAAGTGTCTAAGATACACAAACCCAGAAAATATCTCAAATCTCAAATACAGTAATCCATAAAGCAAATACAACTCAAGACAACTAAAATAACTATCTATACAATCTCTACTGTGTCTCCTCTAGGCTAGCAGGCAACCTCCAAGCTATCTGTAAAATTTATCAACAGGTCCAGTCAGGACAGGAACGAGCACATCTCATCTAGAAAACCCAAGTAAATGACAGAGAACTATAAAGCAGTTATAGATAGTTGTATTGATGAATATGACAGTTTATATTCAGGTGATGGTATGGAGAGACAGATAAAGTACCAGAAAAGTAAGTAACTAAACAAGAGAAGAAATCATAGCAATAAAGACTGTAAAATAAAATCTAGCTGAACTAGAGTAACATAATGAGTTCAGATGGTACAATATAAGTCGAGTGTAATCCCAATGTGAGTCTAATATAAGATGAGTCGAATATAATTCTAATCATTATTCTAATAAGGTGAATCGAATAAGGTGATACGAATAAGGTGATACGAATAGTGATTCACATGATGTTCTAATAATGATTTTGAATAAATTCTCCAAGTATGTTTTAAAATACTTAGTTAGACATGTAAACGGCTATGGGTAAATCCGGCACATCACACACCTGGCCGGGTGTGGAATGGCTATCGTTCGAATATATTCACAGGGGGTGGTTCGAATAGTGGGAATGTTCACATGTCTAATCAAGTATTTCCCCGCCCATCTAATACAAATGAATCCAAAATTCGACACATCAATCGAATAAAAGTCCAACCAACATATGAAGATACGAATAGGGTGATTCGAATAGTGATTCGTATGGTGATTTGTATGGTGATTCGAATAATAGAGGTAAGACGAGTAAGTATGTGTGTCGTATACATGGATTCAGAAATAAAAATACGTGTTTGTAGCAGAGAATCACATACAGCTAACTAGAACTGAAGTACAGTAATTGACAAATAAATGAGAGAACTATCAGAGAATGTACTCGCCTGCTACTCTCAAAAGAGTAGTGTAATATCAGATGTCTGCACCGGAGTCACAATGTCCTAAATAGAGCAGTACAGGTTATAATGTGTTTAAAATAAGGTAAATAAAGTTTATGATACAATCTACATGATTTCTATGCCAATCTAGGTCAAAGTCAACTCTAAGTCAAACCTGGTCAACTGTCTAGGTCAAACTAGGTCAACACTCTAGTCAACTAGGTCCATCCTAGTCCAGTCAAGTCTCACTAGGCCTAACCAGTCTTCCCTAGCTAGTACATACCATACAAATCCAAGGCTATACAAGCCAACACAAGTCACATATCAAGATACATCACATTCATGCATATTCAACATTATATATATATATATATATAAGAGAAAAGAACTAACATGTAAAGCTATGTGTGTGTGTGTGAACATGGAGGTGTACATGAAAAGAGAAATCAACACTAGTTATGAGTTTACACTACACATGGCACAAAGCTAACCCATCTACATTACATATGTATTATACTTAACATGCATGGCTACAAGTATACATCTAGATACATTAGAGTAGAGACTATTTAAGTTGTAACTAACATGCATCTATACTTTACATAAATCTATATATATTATAGCAATCATTTAGAGAAGGGTTACATGGCATGGTGGTTGATATAGAGGGGGGTGTCTTTGTGCAGAGGGTGAAGTTCATTCTCAGTTTAGTTCCACATTTACATATAAACTAAAGTGAGCTATCCCATAAACTGGTGTAACTAACCACATAAAATGAACCATGTTATCTGAAATCTGCCATTAAGCCAACATCCCATATGCATACAGCTCATGCATTGGTTCTATGTCTACATATAAAATCTAATATTGCATTTACAATATTTATACATTATGCATTCATATCTATCATTACATATATACCTTGCATTTATATCTAGCATTCATTATATACTTTCATGCATGCATTGTATATCATTCTTTCATTCATGTATTTATGCATTGCTTACATATATTACATACTATGGAACCTATATATTCATTACAAGCCATACTTATACATGCTTACATTAGATAGGATACTTACACCTCATACATCATTTATTTAACCATTTACTCATGCTTGCATTCTCTATTTAATTACATAATGTATATACATTAACATGGGTTAAAATCAAATAGAACATTATATTACGCACAAGGGTGCACAAAATGCATATGCCGAATAGTAACTCCTACTAATAATCAATACTGTACCATCTCAGCATGAATTAAAATCTAGAATTAAAGTATGTTATAGATCTATGTGTTAGCTTTCCGAAACTTCAAACGGATCGCATTTTCGTTTCCGGAAACTCCCGGAATCGCGAAAACACCGAGAACGCGTTTGTCTTTCGTACAGCTGACACTCAAATAATTCTCCAGAAAGTTACAGAAAGAATTAGGCCTATTAATACATGTTTTTCGAAAGCTAACTTCAATACGCTTTTTTTAAAAAAACGAGAGATTAAACCGAGTTTTGAGCTAGAAGTTATGACATTTCTAAGTTAGGGCTGAAATTAAAAACGTGGATAAAAATCATGACGGATTTGGGTAGTTTGAGACAAAAGAACACAAGTATATAACATAATATATCAAGAACTCACTCTCTACACTAATATATATATATGAGACACTATAGAACACATCTCCAATACAAAAATATGAGATTAAACATGTAATAATTCATTCATACATAATAACAACACATAGTGTGTCCAAATTTGGGATTTTCCCACATGGACACAACCACAACACAAAGGACACTCCTATGACCTCCAAATGGATACAAAATAGACACAAATGGAGATACAACCATGGAGGTCATTCCTATGGGTTCAAAATAGACATATATGTATGAGAAAATGAAAAGGAGAAGGGATTTATACCTCCCGGTAGATCGAATCGAAGAAAAGCCTTCCCGGAGCGACACCGACACGTAGAGATTCCAAAAGGATACGAACGAGCTCCAAATCCTCCCAAACTTGGGTAGCTTCCTCCTTGGCTAGAATGGAGAAGGAAAGAAGAAGATTTGGTGGCGAAATGGAAGGATTTGGTGAAAAAATTGCCAGGGATTGCTCTCTAGAAATTTGGGGAAGAACAAGAGAGAGAGTGTGGATGAGAATAATGAAATAAACTTGAGACTATCCTCTCCCAAAGTGGCTGGCCATATGGGCTATTTGTCCTATTATGATAAGGTCCAAAATGCCCCTACTAACCTATTCTATGAGTATTAGGAAAGGGCTAATTGGTTGGGGCTAAATTAGTCATTCTAAAGACTCTAATCACACTAACCTTATCCATAATAATTAGTCTAACCTCTAACTAAAATATTTCTATCATGTGGACTAAAATTAATATCATGTGGGCCATGCCTAACTAGTGTGTGGGTCCCACTAGAGTCAAACTACCCCCGGGTTCCCGTTTCAAGTCGGATTGAGTTGAAATTCGAACCCGACTCAAATAATCCCAAAACAATATCATAAATAATAAAATAAATTTCAAAAATATTTCAAAAATACAAAATGATAAAAATACTCCTGTTTCTGAAAACTGGGGGTGACAAATTCCTCGAAATTAAAACCAAACAATAGTAAAATGTCAAAATCACAAGTCATAATTTTAAATAGTTTAAAAATGATTAAAAATCACCAAAAATTCATAATATGAAATAATTATCAATAAATAATAATTATAATTACAAAATTTTAAAATTACCCTTATCTGGAAAACTGGGTGTTACAAGTGGAAGCAGCAGCTGGATCGCAGTATCCAGATGTTCCACCACCACCAACAGTTCCACCTACCCCTGCAGAGATGGACACACCGGCCCTTCTGGAGATCATGAGAGGAATGATGGCTACTCAGCAATACCAGATGTTAGCCCAGCAGCGCATGCACGCTCAGTTGCAAGAGCAGAACGTACTACTCAACCAAGGGTTGCAGACAGCTTTGGAAAGAGGGGCAAGGCCGGATTCTGGAGCATCGACCAGATTTTGCAAGTTCAATCTCCGCCGTTTTGACGGAACGGAGGATGCCATCTCAGCAGATGCATGGCTTAAGGATATTGAGGCTATTTTGACGGCGGCTAAGGTACCGGCAGAAGAACGTGTGGATCAGGTGAAGTTGTTACTTCAGGATCTCGCACGTGATTGGTGGGAATCAGAGGAGGTAGGCATCAGACGTCCGTTGCTTGGGACAATTTCACAGCAAGATTCAAGACGAAGTACTATAGAGTTGTGGCGCAGTTTGAGCTACAACAGAAGTTTATCAACCTCAAGCAGGCCGACAAGACGGTAGATGCTTATGCAGCGGAGTTCTGCAGATTGAGTAGGTTTGCCCCAGAGATGGTAGCGACGGAGTGCCAGAGGGCTATGAGGTTTCAATAAGGGTTTCATCTTGAGCTCTTGCAATTGATAGAGGGGCACAATTACCAGACTTTTGATGAGATATTGACGGCAACCCGAAGGCATGAGATCACCATTCAGAGGATCACAGTTAGGACTGGAGGTCAGAAGAGATCTCATAGTCAGATTGAAGGAGGAGAGGGAGCAGCACCCCGAACAACAGCACCATCCCTTGGCATTCGCATTCACGATGTGGCAATGCGAGGGCCAGCACCACCACCCAGGCAGCAGCAACAACAGAAGAAGAACCAGCAACCCCCAGCGGGCTGTACTTATTGTGGGAAGATGGGGCACACTAGAGATGTGTGTCGGGCATTAAACGGACTGTATTTGATATGTGGAAATCCAGATCATCGGATTACCATATGTCCCATGAATTCGAGGTCAGGAGGACCAGGACAACAGTTTTCTGCTCTGCCAGCACCAGGGACATGACAGTATCGAGGACCAGCGGTAGCAGTGAGACCATTGGCCCAGCGTCCGTTAATGCCGCAGGCTCAGATGTTTCGGCAGCAGGGACCGCCGATACAGCAACACCAGCATAGACCACCCCAGCATCATCAAGGCAGGGGCCAGCAGCAGCACCAGGCTAGGCCACAACATGGGAACCAGTAAGGAGGTCGAGGGCAGGCATTCACACTGTCCTTGGAGGAGGCATTAGCATCGAGAGATGTTGTGGCAGGTAACATTCTCGTCGCCTCATATCCCGCAGTAGCATTGTTTGATTCGGGAGCATCACACTCATTTATATCTGCATAATTTATGGCACGGCTAGGAATGGAGTTCAAGGCATTGCCAGGGAGGTTGAATATACTCACTGGCAATGGGCTCGTAGGAGTTAGTAGAGTTATTCTAGCGTGTAGTGTTATAGTTTGTGGGCATTTCTTACCCGCCCAGTTGATAGAATTTCCTGTTAGAAATTTTGACGTTATCTTAGGCATGGACTGGCTGAAAGACAGTCATGCGACAATAGATTATCGTAGTGGGAGTGTATCTTTTGATATTCCAGGCATGAAGAAATTCACCTTAGTCATATCAGAGGCAACTCAGCAAGGACAAGGAGTAATCACGGCAATGGAAGAAGTTCTAGTTCCGAAGGTAGTTAAAAAATTTCTAGACGTATTTCCCGAAGAACTTCCAGGTCTACCACCGGTTAGAGATATTGAGTTCAGCATAGAATTGGCACCTGGAACTAAACCAATATCAGATCGGGTTTACAGAATGGCGGATTCGGAGCAGGCCAAGGTGTATCAGCACATAGAGAAATTGATGGAGAAGAAGTTTATCCAAGCTAGCATATCGCCATGGGCAGCACCAGTGGTACTTGTAGGGAAGAAGGATGGGTCATCCAGATTGTGCATCGATTACAGGAAGCTTAACGCGGCAACAGTAAAGAACAAGTACCCACTACCCAGGATCGACGACTCGTTTGACCAGTTGAGCAGGGCTAGAGTTTTCTCCAAGATAGATCTTCGTTCAGGGTACCATCAAGTGAGGGTTCGAAAGGAAGACATTCCCAAGACAGCATTCAGGTCGAAGTATGGACATTATGAATTCTTAGTAATGCCGTTTGGTTTGACCAATGCTCCAGCTATATTCATGGATTTGATGAACCGTATCTTTATGCCGTATTTAGATCAGTTTGTCGTAGTATTTCTTGACGACATTCTTGTGTACTCTGCTAGTGAAGAGGAGCATGAAGACCACCTCAGGAAAGTGTTACAAGTTCTGAGAGAGAACCAGTTGTATGCCAAGCTCAGCAAGTGTGAGTTTTGGTCGGATCATATTTCATTTTTTGGTCATATCATATCAGGAGCTGGAGTAACAGTAGATCCCAAGAAGGTAGAAGCAGTAGAGAGTTGGCCAGTACCCAAGACCGTAGCTGATGTACGGAGTTTCTTGGGATTGGCAGGATATTACAGAAGGTTTGTGTCAGATTTTGTAAGACTTTTAGCACCCATGACCCGCTTGACACGGAAGGATGTGCCATTTATCTGGTCGGCAGAATGCCAGTCATCGTTTGAGAATTTGAAGCAGAAGTTGATATCAGCGCCTATTCTTACATTGCCAGTTGGACCCGAAGGTTTTACCGTATATTGTGATACGTCAGGTAAAGGACTTGGATGTGTCCTTATGCAACATGGGAAGGTGATAGCGTATGCATCTAGGCAACTTAGAGACCACGAGAAGAATTATCCAACTCATGATTTAGAGTTGGCGGCAGTAGTATTTGCTTTGAAGCTATGGAGGCATTACTTATACGGTGACCGAGTAGACATGTACACAGACCACAAAAGTCTGAAGTACATCTTTACTCAGAAGGAGCTGAACATGAGACAGAGAAGATGGTTAGAGCTGATCAAGGATTATGACGTGGAGCTTCAGTATCATCCAGGCAAGGCTAATGTGGTAGCAGACGCTCTCAGCAAAAGAGGCGACACATTTATGTTGACAACGCAGAAGCACATCTTAGAAGACCTTCAGGAGATGGGCATCGAAGTTATACTTCCTAATGATATAGGAATTCTGGCGAGTCTACAAGTTCAATCCGACTTGGTAGGCAGGATCAAGGCAGCTCAGGCACAGGACCCAAGGATTCAGAAGCTTAGGGCAGAATGTGAGTCAGGACTCAGGAAAGAGATGCAAATCCACGAAGATGGTATGCTTAGGTTTGGGTCACGTCTATGTGTACCTAGTGGAGATATCAGACAAGAAGTAATGACAGAAGCTCACAGTTCTCAGTATTCTATACATCCTGGAGGGACCAAGATGTACCAAGATATCAAGCAGCACTTCTGGTGGAACGGGATGAAGAGGGAGATAGCTAGGTTTGTTTTCCATTGCTTGATATGTCAGCAAGTAAAGGCAGAACAGCAGAGGCCAGCTGGATTATTACAACCGCTTCCTATCCCGGAATGGAAGTGAGAACACATCACAATGGACTTTGTGACCGGTTTACCGAGATCACCAAGTGGTAAAGATGCTATTTGGGTGATAGTAGATCGACTTACAAAGGTAGCACACTTTTTTCCTTTCAGAGTAGGGCAATCTACAGAAAAGTTGGCAGAGTTGTATATGCAGCAGATAGTCAGACAGCATGGAGTCCCTGTCAGTATTGTGTCAGACAGAGATACCCGCTTTACGTCACATTTCTGGAAGAGCTTGTATCATAGTCTGGATACCAAGTTAAGATTTAGCACGACTTACCATCCGCGGACGGACGGGCAATCAGAAAGGATAATTCAGACTTTGGAAGATATGTTACGAGCTTGTACCCTAAATTTTAGAGGATCTTGGGAAAGCCACCTGCACTTAGTTGAGTTTTCATACAACAACAGTTATCAAGCCAGTATCCAGATAGCGCCATTTGAGGCACTGTATGGTAAGAAGTATAGATCGCCACTAGCATGGGATGATATCGGGGAAAGGAAGATGCTAGGCCCAGAAATGATTATCCAGACGGTTGAAATGATTAAGGAAATTAGAGAGCGACTTCGAGTTGCGCAGGATCGACATCGTCATTGGGCGGACCAGCATCGTAGGCCGCTAGAGTTTTCTGTTGGGGACCACGTATTCTTGCGGATCTCACCTACCCGTGGGGTCATTAGATTTGGCGTTCGCGGGAAGTTGAGTCCGAGATACGTAGGACCATTCGTTATCCTTGATAGGGTAGGCGATGTTGCTTATCGTTTGTCCCTTCCACCTTCGTTACGAGAGGTGCATGACATGTTTCATGTATCTCAATTACGAAGGTATGTATCGGACCCCAACCATATCCTCGATCATTCAGAACTGGTTGTTGGTACCAACCTATCTTACGAGGAGCAGCCTGTGTCCATCTTGGACCGAAGAGAGAAGATACTCAAGAACCGAACAATTAACCTTGTCCGGGTTACTTGGGGTCATCACTCTTTGGGAGAGTCAACGTGGGAACGTGAGGATGATATCCGATCACGGTATCCACACCTGTTTGACTCACAAGGTATATTTTTTTTCTGTGTACCTTGATTGTCTTGATTCCTCATGCTTATCACCTTTTGGGTAGAATTGCTTGATATCGTAGATTGTTGAATATAGATATGTTACTTGCTATGGACATTGTAAAATGATTGCTTGCTTAAATTGTTTGTACTAGTTTGGCCTTGATATTCCTATCCTGCTTGGATTTGAAATTTCGAGGACGAAATTTTTCTAAGGAGGGTAGAGATGTCATTCCCCGTTCCCAGTATACGTATTTTTAATACATGTACTGCTTTAATATATTTATTTAAATATTTATCATGTATTGTTCTGTATTTTAATTCCTTTAATTCACGCAAATTAAAATTCCTGTAATTAATTTTCTGTATTTTACTTCCTGCTTTTATTCTCTGCTTTAGCTTACTTTAGGTTTGGCCTAGGTTGGTTTATTTTTGGGTTATGGTGGTTCATCATGAACCGAACCCACCTACCACCACCCCTTCCATTTAAAGCCCCCAAACTCTTTCTCTCTCTTCATTACTCTCCTTCACCATTACTCTTCTTCTTTCTCATTACTCTCTCCACCTACCAAACCCATAGGCAAGTACATCTTGCTTCTTCATGAGAACCCATTTTTATGGTTCTATTCTCTTTCTCTTGTGATTCTAAGAGAGTTTAGAACTTGGCATTTTTCGTTTTGAAGTTTTATTTTTAGTAGATCTAGAAATTAGTTATTTTCGGATTTTGGTGGTTTTGATCTATCAAACTTCTTTGTTTTCAAGTTTTGATGGTTTCATGTTGTAGAGAATTTTATTCTACCCAAATTTGACCTTTGTAAAGTTGGATTTGGACTTATTTTGACCAAGTTATGGATTTTGAAGCCTTGGGTGCAACCATGGAGTTCTTGCTGTTTTGGAGAAGACAGTGAGCAGTGTACGCGAGCTTTTTAGCTAGCGCCACTGAGCTGCGCGCGCTCTTTAGCACAGCGCAGTCTGCCTCATACGCTGCCTTTTGGCGGCGTATGGTCTTGTATACGCTACCTTGATAAGGAGTCGTATGGAGTTCATACGCTGCCTTTTGGAAGCGTATGACTTGCGTACGCTAGCTTGGATAGTAAGGAGTCGTATGGAGTTCATACGCTGCCTTTTGGAAGCGTATGACTTGCGTACGCTAGCTTGGATAGTAAGGAGTCGTATGGAGTTCATATACTGCCTTTTGGAAGCGTATGACTTGCGTACGCTAGCTTGGATAGTAAGGAGTCGTATGGAGTTCATACGCTGCCTTTTGGAAGCGTATGACTCGCGTACGCTAGCTTGGATAGTAAGGAGTCGTATGGAGTTCATACGCTGCCTTTTGGAAGCGTATGACTCGCGTACGCTAGCTTGGATAGTAAGGAGTCGTATGGAGTTCATACGCTGCCTTTTGGAAGCGTATGACTTGCGTACACTGGCTTGGATAGTGAGGAGTCGTATGGAGCCCATACGCTGCCTCTTTGACTTGAGCGTACGCTGACTTGAGCGTAGCTGACTTGAGCGTAGCCTGACCTGAGCGTACGCTGACTTGAGCGTAGCTTGACTTGAGCGTAGCTTGACTTGACCCTACTTACCCTGGATCTTCTATAGTCCTGTATATTGATAGTTTATCAGATATTTAACGTCCATTTTATATCCTTACGCCTTTTGGCATAAACTTGAGCGTAGTCATGATATGTTAATATTTCTGTCAAATATAGATTGTTACGTGGGATGTACCATGTGTCGTGAATTGAGTTATAGATACCCCGATTGACTGGAATTAAACCCTGAGAGTTGTAGACTCGACCCCATTGAATACTAGTTGACTTTCATGTCTTGTCACCATTGATAATGATTGTGACCTTGATTAATAATTGATCATGCATTCCTAGTTGGAACTAAGAGACTGGCTAGTCGTCTTTGAATTGAATGAATGAGACACGTTCATATTAATTATGAACTATTGAAATCGACTGGCTAATCCCGAATATTGGCATACAGGCACATGCAGGCTTCAATTTATTTATTATTTATTTATCTTACCAAAGAAGCATGTGTACTTTATGGTCAAGGCATGATTACTCCGTGGTTAGTTTTGATTGTTGCATTACGCTATGTAAGACCTACAACCTGACCGTACTGGTATCATTGTAGAGTTGCGTATATCGTATCCCGTACGAAAGTACTCATTCTGAATGACCATGATCCACGACATGGTACTTCACTCAACATAGAGACTATTAAGTTAAATAAAATAATGATTGCATGGAGAGAATGGATTTCCGAGTTCTTACATAGCAGCCCTCTTGGGACTAGTAGTGCCCGACAGGCCGGTTGGTCCCCACAGATGCTGTAAATCTGCCACACGGGCAGGGAGCGGTATCTGGTTATATTATCTATTGAATATTGTATATTAATGACGGGCGTCCCGCTGGGACTCATCTAATTCATGAATGGCACAATTGATTGACTGGGTAAACTAGCCTTGCTTGCGCATAGTAAGAACTGAGAAATCTTTTATTGTATAATTCCAGGATAACTTGGGACTCACAATAGCAAGCCGTAGTAGTTGCCTGGCCGTTTAAATTGATTTGTTTGTGTACTGTATCTCCTCTGTTAACTACCGAAATGATCAGAATATCAGGACATGACGGGCCAACTTCTGTCCTTGTTTGGTTGGGAGGTTGGTTCGAAGTGTCGTGATGTGATGAGAATTTTAGTGGCAAGCAGAGATCTATTTATCATATTTCTCATTACTGGTTTTAGTTCTCATGTCGTGCTCCCTTGCGGTACTTGCTATTAGAGGTCTAACCTCTCTGGTTTTGTATGGCCAGATTTAGAGCCGGTTCCCGAGGACTCAGCTTACTTCTACCTCCAAGATGGTCAACACTAGAGGGATGATCGCAGGAGGACTCGAGTGGATTTCTTACTTCCCCTCTCATTTTGTTATCTACTTTATACCTTGCCGTTTGGCACCGACATGTTAGTCGGATCGTCTTGTACTTACTTTTACATAATTATAACTAAGTCAGGCTGCAGCTGATAACAATTGTGTGTGCCTTGCTACATCATCTGGCTATATTTTGTAAAGCCAGATATCAAAGAACATTTTGACTAAGCGTTTGGGACGCCTTACTGCTTTATCTTATATGTTCTCTATTTTTATTTCTTGTTTGAATGATTGAGACAATAGATGTGAAGTGACCATATTGAGACTTTCATGTAGTATGCACCCCCTCGTCTTGTAGACAGCATTGATCGTATTATACGGTATTCATCTACCCGTAATACGTAGCTGGCTGAGTCATTCCCCCGCCCTCCAGTATTCTGGTTCTGGGGCGTGACAAGTTCATCCAAGCTAGCATATCACCATGGACAGCACCAGTGGTACTTGTGGGGAAGAAGGATGGGTCATCCAGATTGTGCATTGATTACAGGAAGCTTAACGTGGCGACAGTAAAGAACAAGTACCCACTACCCAGGATCGATGACTTGTTTGATCAGTTGAGCAAAGCTAGAGTTTTCTCCAAGATAGATCTTCGTTCAGGGTATCATCAAGTGAGGGTTCAGAAGGAGGATATTCCCAAGACATCATTCAGGTCGAAGTATGGGCATTATGAATTCTTAGTAATGCCGTTTGGTTTGACCAATGCTCCAGCAATATTTATGGATTTGATGAACCGCATCTTTATGCCATACTTAGATCAGTTTGTCGTTGTGTTTCTTGACGACATTCTCGTATATTCTGCTAGTGAAGAGGAGCATGAAGACCACCTCAAGAAAGTGTTACAGGTTCTGAGAGAGAACCAGTTGTATGCCAAGCTCAGCAAGTGTGAGTTTTGGTCGGATCATATTTCATTTTTGGGTCATATCATATTAGGAGCTGGAGTAGCAGTGGATCCCAAGAAGGTAGAAGCAGTAGAGAGTTGGCCAGTATCCAAGACCGTAGCTGATGTGCGAAGTTTCCTGGGATTGGCAGGATATTACAGAAGGTTCGTATCAGGCTTTGCAAGGCTTTCAGCACCCATGACCCTCTTGACACGGAAGGATGTGCCATTCATTTGGTCGGCAGAATGCCAGGCATTATTTGAGAATTCGAAGCAGAAGTTGATATCAGCGCCTATTCTTACATTGCCAGTTGGACCCGGAGGTTTTACAGTATATTGTGATGCGTCAGGAAAAGGACTTGGGTGCGTCCTAATGCAACATGGGAAGGTGATAGCATACGCATCTAGGCAACTTTGAGATCACGAGAAGAATTATCTAACTCATGACTTGGAGTTGGCAGCAGTAGTATTTGCTTTGAAGCTATAGAGGCATTACTTATATGGTGACCGAGTGGACATGTACACAGACCATAAAAGTCTGAAGTACATCTTTACCCAGAAGGAGCTAAACATGAGACAGAGAAGATGGTTGGAGTTGATCAAGGATTATGACGTGGAGCTTCAGTATCATCTAGGCAAGGCTAATGTGGTAGCAGACGCTCTTAACAGGAGAGGCGGTGCATTTATGTTGACAACCCAGAAGCACATTTTAGAAGACCTTCAGGAGATGGGCATCGAAGTTATACTTTCTAGTGATGTAGGAGTTCTAACAAGTCTACAAGTTCAATCTGACTTGGTAGACAGGATCAAGGCAGCTCAGGCACATGACCCAAGGATTCAGAAACTTAGGGCAGAATGTGAGTCAGGACTCAGAAAGGAGTTGAAAATTCACGAAGATGGTACGCTTAGGTTTGGATCACGCCTATGTATGCCTAGTGGAGATATCAGACATGAGGTTATGACAGAAGCTCACAGTTCTCAGTATTCTATACATCCTGGAGGGACCAAGATGTACCAAGATATCAAGCAGCACTTCTGGTGGAACGGGATGAAGAGGGAGATAGCTAGATTTGTTTTTCGTTGCTTGGTATGTCAGCAAGTGAAGGCAGAACAGCAGAGACCAGCTGGGTTATTGCAACCACTTCCTATCCCGGAATGGAAGTGGGAACACATCACAATGGACTTTGTGACCGGTTTACCGAGATCACCAAGTGGTAAAGATGCTATTTGGGTGATAGTAGATCGGCTTACAAAGGTGGCACACTTTCTTCCTTTCAGAGTAGGGCAATCTACAGAAAAGTTGGCAGAGTTGTATATACAACAGATAGTCAGGCAGCATGGAGTCCCTGTCAGTATTGTGTCAGACGATATACCCGTTTCACATCATATTTTTGGAAGAGCTTACATCATAGTTTGGGTACCAAGTTAAGATTTAGCACGGCTTACCATCCCCAGACAGACGGGCAATCAGAAAGGATAATTCAGACTTTGGAAGATATCTTGCGAGCTTGCACCCTAGATTTTGGAGGATCTTGGGAGAGCCACCTGCACTTAGTCTTGTTCTCATACAACAACAGTTATCAAGCCAGTATCCAGATGGTGCCATTTGAAGCACTATATGGTAAGAAGTGTAGGTCGCCACTAGCATGAGATGATATCGGAGAGAGGAAGATGTTAGGCCCGAAAATAATTGTTCAGACAGTTGAATTGGTTAAGGAAATTAGAGAGCGACTTCGAGTTGCGCAGGATCGGCATCGTCATTGGGCGGACCAATATCGTAGGCCGCTAGAGTTTTCTGTTGGGGACCACGTGTTCTTGCGGATCTCAGCTACCCGTGGGGTCATTAGATTTGGCGTTCGCGGGAAGTTGAGTCCGCGATACGTAGGACCATTCGTTATCCTTGATAGGGTAGGCGATGTTGCTTATCGTTTGTCCCTTCCACCTTCGTTACGAGAGGTGCATGACGTGTTTCATGTATCTCAGTTGCGTAGGTATGTATCGGACCCAAGCCATATCCTTGATCATTTCGAGCTGGTTGTTGGTACCAACCTGTCTTACGAGGAACAGCCTGTGTCCATTTTGGACCAAAGAGAGAAGATACTCAAGAACCGAACAATTAGCCTTGTTCGGGTTGCTTGGGGTCATCACTCTTTAGGGGAGTCAACGTGGGAACGTGAGGATGATATCCGATCACGGTATCCGCACCTGTTTGACTCACAAGGTATATCTCTCTCTATATACCTTGATTGTCTTAACTCCTCATGCTTGTCACCTTATGAGTAGAATTGCTTGGTGTCGTCGATAGTTAAACATAGATATGTTACTTGCTATTTGACATTGTAGAATAGCTACTTACTCAAATTGTTTGTACTTAGATTAGTCTAGCTCTGACATTTCTGTCCTGTTTGGATCTGAAATTCCGAGGACAGAATTTTTCTAAAGGAGGGTAGAGATGTCACTCCCCGTTCCCTGAATAAGTATTTTATACGTGTACTGCTTGAATGTATTTATTCAATATTTATCATGCATTTGTTCTGTATTTAAATTCTTCAATTTTGCGCTTATAAATTTTCCTGTATTTTATTTTCTGCTTTTTCTTGGCTCTTGGTTCATTTCGGTTCATGGTAAACCAACTTGGTGCGATTTGGTTCAACATGGAAAGGAATGGATGGCTTGGATTTGGTGGAGAGAATGAATGGTGGAGATCCACTTGACCTTGATATAAAACTTTTTCTTTCATTCTCTCTCTTCATTCATTCACATTTACTCCTCCACCAAACCCTAACCCACTTGTGAGAGGCAAGTACATCTTGCACACCATGAGGGATTTCATACATCCTTATTTATTTTTAGTCCATGTTGTTCATCTTCTCTTCCTCTACAAGTTTAGGTCTTGAAGTTCTTGATTTTCATGGATGGTTGGGTGTAGATCTAAGTTTTAAGTTTTGGTTCTCATATGAATTTTAGGGTTTTGATCTATCAAACATTATTGTTTTCGAAAATAAGTGGTTCCATGTTGTAGAGAATTTAATTCTACTAAAGTTTGACTTTTGAAAAGTTAGATTTTGATTTATTTTGTGGAAGTTATGGCCAAAGTATTTTTGTTCGTTTCTATATTCATCTGCAGCATGGGGAACATGTCGCAGTAGCCGCATATGGTGTCGCGGATGAGCCGCATGAGGCACATGTCGCAGTAGCCATATATGGTGTCGCGGATGAGCCGCATGAGGCACATGTCGCAGTAGCCGCATATGGTGTCGCGGATGGGCCGCATGAGGCCGCATGTCGCAATTGAGCCGCATAGATGTTGCGGTTGGGCCGCATGAGGCCGCATATTGCAGTTGAGCCGCATAGATGCCGCGGTTGGGCCGCATGAGGCCGCATGTCGTAGTTGAGCCGCATAGATGTCGCGGTTGGGCCGCATGAGGCCGCATGTCGCAGTTGAGCCGCATAGATGTCGCGGTTGGGCCGCATAGGCCGCATGTCGCAGTTGAGCCGCATATGGTGTCGCGGTTGGGCCGCATAGGCCGCATGTCGCAGTTGGTCCGCTTGCATGTCGCAGAATAGGCCGCACATGCCTATTTTGGTTGTTTCTGACTGTTATATGTCCTATTTTGACTGAATTGTGGCTAGAATTTCTTTCAACTTCCAACATGAAAGTTGTAGATCTTTTTCTTGGCTTCAAGAATATGTTACCAACTATTTTATACTTGTTATAGACTCGACCATGCTTAATACTAATTTGACTTTCATGCCTTGTCACGAATTGACCCAGACTGTTACTTTGACTAATAATTGATCATGCGTTCCTAATTGGAACTAAGAGACTGGCTAGTCGTCTTATTAAATTGAATGAATGAGGCACGTTCATATTAACTATTAACTATTATAATCGATTGGCCGATCCCGAATATTAACATACAGGCACACATGCAGACTTCAATTTATTTATTTATTTTCTACAAAAGCAGCATGTGTACTTGATGGTCAAGGCATGATTATTCCGTGGTTAGTTTTGATTGTTGCATTACGCTATGTAAGATCTACAACCTAACCGCACGGGTATCGTTGTAGAGTTGGGCATATCGTACTTGTACGGAAGTACTCATTTGAATGACCATGACCCACGGCATGGAATTTCGCTTAACATAGAGGCTATTAAGATAAATAAAATAATGATCGTATGGAGAGAATGGATTCTTGAGTTCTTACATGGCAGCCCACTTGGGACTATTAAGTACCCGACAGGCCGGCTGGTTCCCACAGGTACTGCAAATCTGCCACACGGGCAGGGAGCGGTATCTGCTTATATTATTTAATTGTACATGGAATACTAACGACGAGCGTCCCGCTGGGACTCGTCTAAATACATGATTGGCGCAATTGATTGATTGGATAGACTAGCCTTGCTTGCACATAGTAAGAACTAAGGAATCCTTTATTGCATAATTTCAGGATAACTTGGAACTCACAGTAGCAAGCCGTAGTAGTTGCATGGCCGTTTAAATTGATTTGTTTGTGTGCTGTACCTACTCTGTTACCTAACTGAGATGATCAGAATGTCAGGGCATGACGGGCCAACTTCTGTCCTTGTTTGGTTGGGAGGTTGGTTCGAAGTATCGTGATGTTATGTGAATCCCAGTGGCAAGTGGAGATCTACTTATCATATTCTCTTATTACTGGTTTTAATTCCTCATATCGTACTTCCTTGCGGTACTTGCTATTAGAGGTCTAACCTCTCTGGTTTTGTATGGCCAGATTTAGAGCCGGTCCCCGAGGACTCAGCTTACTTCCACCTCCAAGATGGTCAATACTAGAGGGATGATCGCAGGAGGACTCGAGTGGGTTCCTTACTTTCCCACTCATTTTGTTATTTACTTAATACCTTGCCGTTTGGCACCGACATGTTAGTCGGATTGTCTTGTACTTACTTTTACATAATTATAATTAAGTCAAACTACAGCTGATAACAATTGTATATACTTTGCTACATCATCTGGCTATGTTTTGTAAAGCCAGATATCAAGAACATTTTGACTGAGCATTTGGGACGCCTTACTGCTTTGTCTCATATGTTCTCTATTACTGTTTCTTATTGGAATGATTGAGACAATAGATGTGAAGTAACCATAGTGAGACTTTCATGTAGTATGCACCCCCTCGTCTTTTAGACAGCATTGATCGTATTATACGGTATTCATCTACCCGTAATACGTAGCTGGCTGAGTCATTCCCCCGCTCTCCAGTATTCTAGTTCTGGGGTGTGACAGAATGACCTCGGCACCGTCCACTGCCGGATCGTTTAGCAGGGCGCGGAGGGGACGCTTGCAATCGCGGAGGCTGTACTGCTGCGGCGAGGGAGGTGGCGGCTTGCAAGAACTGTGGCAGCAGCAAGTTTGGGAGAGGAGGGAGGCGACGGCTGGAGGTGGAGGAGGAGGAAGGAGGCGACGGCTGGAGGAAGGAGGTGGAAAGAGGAGGGAAAAATCCTAAGTTTGGGATAGCCCCAAGTAATTTTTGGGATGCCCCCAGTAAAAGTTCCTCAAACTTGGGCTGTCCCCTAGTAAAATGACGCCCCCAGTAAAATGTGCGGTGCCCCTAGAAAAACCCTATTTAAATGAAGCATGTTGTTGGTACCATGCAAGCAACAGCAAGTCTTTACTTGCTCCTCTCTCTCTCTCTCTCTCTCTCTCTCTCACACACTTTCTCAAGTGTCACATCCTATTTAAATGAAACATGTTGTTTTTTCTCTCCCCCCCCTCCCCCCCCACCTGCTCCATCATTGATGGTCCGTCCCCTCTGCCACGCGTTGCCACGCGCCATCACCCATGGCGCATTCCCCTGGCGCGTGCCACCTGCCATGGCGCATCTCCCCTCTCTTCGAATTTTTGCGTGGCACGCCAACTCTAGTGTCGCGTCGTTACCCTATTTACAATTCCACCAAACTTATCCTCTTTTTTATAATTTAGTGATACTTCTTTACTGTATATGAATTTTTTTGTTCTGTATATGTTCGTCATCTTCATATTGTTTTCGGTAATCCCATTCTTATTTGTAGCTATATTTATATTTATATATAATTGAGTAGTTGTGGAATTCGATTGGATCGACGAGAGAAACTAGAAATGAGTCGATGTAATTCATTTATTCAATAGTAAAAAAAATTAAAAAAAATTTCAATCGTCCCGTGGTTTGACTTGTCAGAAATTTCCACGTCAATATCGTTGTATTTGCGTTGTGCTCATTTACGTGGATATTGTCATCGTGTGCAGGTTGTGCGATGCAGTTCGGTTCTCGACAAAATGTTTACTACTTAATTACTAATAATTAGACACTCTCTGACAAACTCAATACAAATCAAAAAAGTACGGATACATCACTTTTTTTTATTACCGTATCGGTCATGTATAAAAAAATAAACAAATACCTATGTAAACATTTCATGGACCCAAAATAAAATGTCATCTCCATCATGTCCTTATTTATTGCTAGTAATATGAACATACATTGCACGTGCAAACAAACAATTTAAAAAATAAATATAAAATTATTATAAAAAATAGTCATTATGTGTTTTTTTTTTTTTTTCAATCATCACTTTAGACTCAGGGATCGCCACAACTTTGTATCTAAGACGCTCAATGTCATCAATTTGTTTGTAATCTGTATTATAATTGTTCAAATAACACATCATCTTACAACTATCTGCAAAATTTCCTCACTGTACTCTCATAAGTGGCAGACCTATTACCTCTATTTAGATGTGCATCATGTTACTTTGTGCAGTACTTGTTTATAAATTATTCATGATGATTGACTTTCACTTTTCCGTCCTTTTGAACCATTCCTTTCAGTGTTGCATTAGAATTTAATATGATAAATTTTTTATGTATCATTTGTTACCTGAATATTAAATAGAATGGTAAAATAAATAAATTCGGACCCACCATTTTTAGCACAACTTTCATATCTAACAAGAGAGAATGGATATGGTAAAAAAATAGAAGAGGACATAGAGGAGACAAATAAGTGAAAGTGCGTGAGAAGCAAAACATAAATGATATTTGATCTATGTATGGTAATCTCGTGCGTGCCCATGCCGACGTGTACGTCACCCCTCCCAACCGTGTGGTCTCTCTCTCTCTCTCTCTCTCTCTCTCTATATATATATATATATATATATATATATATATAAAATAAAGCATGTAAATTATGGCACATCTTCACTAATATAATTATAAACACTAATACTTATACACTTACAACTATAATAAATATCTATTATATCAAAAATGAATTTACTTCAAATATTTTATACTATTTTAAAATAATTAATTCGTCATGTAAATATATATTAAAAAATAAAAAAATGTCGGTAAAAAAAACGTATACAACTTCCACTATTGATAATAGACAAAGGTGAAACATTTTAATCACGTAGACAACTTATTGGAAATGTTCATACAGTGTTTGTGGTTAGTGTCTCTAATTTGTTAGAAAAAGGGATGAGATAATTGTCGAGAAGTCCCTCTCAATATAGGAAAGTGGAAGAAACTTTGGGCAGGAGGAGACTCTTGTGCTTCCCTTTTTTCTTTTATATTTTATACCATTCTTTTTCGTTATTATGGGGCCGGCCACTTGGCATTACTGATTCTTGACTTGCCTCCAAGGAATGGAATATGCTCTCGTAATTTGGTGTCAACTTCTCTGTCCACTCTCCTATATATACGTGGACTCCACTGATTTTTGTAAAATATAACACTTTTATATGATGGAATCTACATATACATAGGAAATGAGACATGTAAGTGGACATCAAATATGGAACTATAGATATCATTTCTACCTTCAAAGCACTGCTTGTTTCATTTTGTGTTCTAAAATTTAGTCACCTAATCAAAATATATGTATATGTATATCCTAACCTAATTAAAAATCAGATAAATTTTAACAAATGGTTTAACTACCTAACATTATCCACATGACAACGTTATCTATAATAATAATTTAAATTATTTTCGATAATTTTTTTTAGGTGCTTACACGTTACTAGTGCAACTTGGAAACGGCTAAAAAATGAGTTGTCTAAGCGTATGTATATCCTTCATTAATTAATAAAGAATTTTCAAAATATTTCTCCTCTCACATAGTTAAGAAAACAAAATCTAAAGTTCTTATAACTACCACGAAGATATAATTACATGAGTATATAATTTTTTTATATCATAGGAAGTAGGGTTTCTATATTAAAATCGCACACAAAAAATCTAGTTGGTAGAGTTTTTATATTAAAATTGCACAAAAAATACTCTTTAACGGTTCTTCATTTATATCCTACGTAGCAACATATATAAGGATCAATCTAACTAGTGTCAGGCACACGTGCAAAATGATCTAATGACATGCGGCCCAATATTAATTGGTTGCGAGATAAAAAAAAATTGTGCTCTCCTAGAAACTATTCGTCCTATCACCTATGTCACTACCACATATGATACCGATAGAAATTAGAATTAAATGGTTGTAGTTTTTCCTATTATGGGTTTCAATTAAGGTAGAGAAACCGCCAGAGATGCCTAAGCAAATAACAGAACTCGGGGGGCTCAAATGCAAAGTTCGGAAAGAGGGAGAGAGAGTGGGGAGAGAGAAAGCCGTTGGTCTTCCTCCTCCACTCTCTCCATCACTAGAGAAGGACCCAAAGTGAATCAACAAGCAAACCGCACCATGTCCTCTTCCTCCGCCGTCTCCGACCCCTCCACCGCCGCCGTTCCTTCTCCGGCGACTTTCTGGTGCCACGAGTGCGACACGAGCGTCTCCCTCCTGCCCCCCTACCTTCCACTCTGTCCCCACTGCCGCTCCCTCTTCCGCGAACACGTGGACCTCCCCCCACCAGAACACCACCAAACCCTAATCTCCCTCGCCGACTCCGACGACCCCGCCTCCCTGCCACCGACAACGAACCCTAACCCTAACCCTAACCCTAACCCCACCCCCTACCTCCACCGCCACCTCCAGCACCTCGCCGGCGACGACCTCCCCCTCCGGGTCCTCCCCTTCTCCCGCGGCCCCTCCCCGGCCTCCGAGTCCTCCATCGACGCCCTCCCCGTCGTCCCCGTCGCCGACCCCTCCCTCCTCTGCGCGGTCTGCAAGGACGGCTTCCCCGTCGGCTCCCCGGCCCGGAAGCTCCCGTGCTCCCACCTCTACCACTCCGACTGCATCGTCCCATGGCTCTCCGTCCACAACTCCTGCCCCCTCTGCCGTTCCCCCATCACGCCAGATCTTTCTAAAGTTCTCGCGATCCTTTATCCCCCTGAGAACTACCTCCGGGCCGTGTTCCCCGTCCGCCGGGCCGTGGTCGGGGGGGCGATGGAGGTTGACATGGCCCAGGCGGCTGCGGGGGGAGGGGTCGGTGCGGCGGCAAGGAGCGGGGAGGGTGCGGCGGAGTGAGGGGGGTCTTGGTGGAGTTTGAACGTTTGAGGTATGATCCTATACGAGATAACTCTTAAAAGTATTCAGACTGGTATTAGCACGGACACGACACAGACACTCCAAACAAAATCAATTCGGTGTACGGATTATGATGTATCTGCCATATCCATGTCAATGCAACCCATACATAAAAAAGTATGCACCTTTTTCAAAATTAAATGTGATTTTTAGGGCATTTGGTAGGCTACTGTTACAGTTTGTGGAGGTTGGTGCCAGGAGTACTCAAGTTTAAGGTACTTTCGACATTACTAAAAATGGACAACAAGGGAATATACAATATAGGTTAAGAATTAGGTGAATGGGAGTAAGACTGTGGAGCAGCATTGTGAAAATTGCCACTTTTGTTACTAGGTTCAGGTTTCTCAAAAGGATATGGTTGATAGATGGAGAAATCTTAAGGAAGAATGCTGACATTTAGTGGCAGCAGTAGATTATGGAATCAATTAGGACTTTTAACAATAGACAAAACAGGCTTGGAAATAAGAAACGAGGAAGTGGAATGACCTTGTAGGGTTGAAAAAAAAGCTCTACTTCGCCAATCAAACGTAACTTTAGTTTCGGTCTATAAGAAGGTTTTGCATAGGAAATAGGAGAAAGCTAATGAAGTAGGCAAACTTCTCCCTTTTGACAGGATTTTAGGAACTATGCTAGAAGGAGGAAGGGGATTTATGAGTGTGTGACTGTGTGAGATTGCTGAGGTAGAATGTGTGTTCCCCTTTGCGGTTGACATTTTGTTGAGATTTGTGTTGAGCACATGGAGTTCGTTTGTAGGGCGATCAAAAAATATGGATGAAGGAAAAGGCGACGAGGGGTTAGAATCAACTAGAAGAGTGATTAGTTTTGACTTACATTAGTGCTTGCCTTAAGCTATTGTATTTTATTATTCTTCGTAATATCCAATTCTCAATCTTCTCTCAGCTTCATGGGCTTTATTTATCCCTCGTGTCGCTCGTACTGCTCTTCTATGTGTTCCTCTCCCTTCTTTATGTTAAAAAGGCGGCTTAGGCGGCAGAAAGTTGGTATTTGTTGTTCCCATATTACGTGAAATCTTTCAGCATCGTTTTCATTTTTTAATGCCATATAATCTGTGAAACTTCTTTGCTTTAAACCATTTTTAGCTTTCTAAAAGGCTTCCTACATGGGATGACTATCATTCTTTTTTTTATTTCACCCTTTATTTGAACCTCACTAGTTCTAAAATTCAGTGTTCTAAATTTTGCTACGCGGAGACGGTGCGCCAAGGGCCGCCTAGCGCCTAGGGTGCCGCATAGGCGGCGAACTATTTTTTTAAATTTATATATATATATATATATATATATATATATATATATATATATATGAACAAAACTCATTCTTGTGAAGTTGGTTAGCATGTTTGATTTAAGTTTGTGGGTGGGGCTGGGAAAGTTCACTGTTCGAGTACTGACTTAGTCAGTTTTTTTTCTTTTCCTTATTTCCTTCCCTCACCTTTACCGTACTGTCATTTCCTTTCCTCTCCATTCATTTCCTTTCTTCCTTTTCCTTTCCTCTCCGGTCCCTCTCTCCTCTCCTCTCCCTCTCCTCCCTCTCTCCTCTCCCGGCTCCACCACCGCCTCCGCCTCTACCACAGCACCACCACGACGACCACCACTGTCGTAAGCAGCAGCAGCAGCACCACCACCACCACCAGAGCCACCACCACCACCACCGGTCCACCACCGCCGCCAGTAAGTTTTTTTTGATTTTTTTTTTGAAATTTGAAAATAGGGGCGCCTAGGCCGGCCGCCTAGGGCCTTTTCAGTGCGGCCGGCGGCCGCCTAGGCCGAGTTTTAGAACACTGCTAAAATTATTTTGTTATGAAATATGTATGAAGTTTCACATAATCCATATAATTGGATAAGCACCCCTAAGAAATAAAAGAGAGCGAGATAAAACAAGCCTCAAGTTAAGAACTTAAGACGGAATCAGATGTTGAGAGTTTTCACCAACCATGTTCCTCTTTTCAGGCCTGTCCTTTAAGCCTTTTGGTCTTTTACCAATAGGTTGGTTCTGAATATAAGATCGTGTATTTGTTTTGTGTATCTTGACTTATGTTTTATACTAGTGGGCATTAGGAACGCAAATATTTTACCAATCAGTTGGTTCTGAATTATAAGATTGTGTAGACTTAAAGGAGCAAGATTCACCTTGGAGCAGTCAAACCAGTTTGTTGATATACAGATATAGTTAATGCAACTGGGCTTAATAATTACCAGAAGTTGGTCGTGATCTGTATCTTCCAACTGTGTCCAAAAGAAGGCTTCAGGTATTACTTGATTATTTCAAAATAATATTTGCTTGAGGGATGCTATTTGATACAACACCTCGGTATTCATTTCTTCTGTCCTCATCTCTAGGATTTACTTTCCACCACTCCTTATTCCTTTACTTTTTTTACTTTTTACATTTTGTGTACTTCTGGACAAACAATCAGCTATGACATGCTCCCTTTAGATGTGTGTAACGACGATTCAAGAAGAATGTCAGCGGCTTTGTAATTTTCTAATATACCATATTAGTTCATATAGACGGGGTACTATGCTAGGACCTTCACGGTGGGGGTAGGGGAGGACGATGTTTTAACTTTTAATCTTTGCCTCCCTTCCTTAATACAGGGGCCATCGTATTACCTTGTTGATTTCTCGTCTCTCAAATCTTTGTAGTTTGTGAGCATCTGTTTATGTCGCGTGTGTGCTCGTGTGCGCTTTCATACACGTTTGTGGCCAAGCAGGCATGTATGCTTATGCTACTTAATTGAATAAGATGTTTTGATGTATATCTTTTCAAGTATTCAATTATACACCATTTCGATTATATCTTCGTAAGTATTACTTGCTGAAGTCCTATCTGATATCTACTATGTTACTATATAGTATCTGCTCAAACTATATTTTTTGCCCCACTAAAATATAAGTTCTTGCAAGCCATTGAAATAACCATTTGGTTATCTTAAGACCAGAAATGGTTATTGGGTACATTTTCTTGAAACTTTTATTATCATATGTAATTTGTCAGCAATGGAGGACATTTTTATAATATGACAATTAGTGTGAAAATAAACCAGCCAAGTCATTGCTAATGAACTTCACTGTGAAACATTTTTTATGTTGCATCAAATAAAACTGTAAACATAAAAAAGAACGGACCTCATTTACTCTAAATATGTTAATAAACACACACATAATACATATCAAATAGATTTCCATCCATCTAGATGATTTGTTAAACCATTAGGCTTTGTCAACTTAAATACTATTATGTTCAAAATCACCAAGTGACAATGTTAGTGGCATATGTTAGTAATAGAAATTCTATCTGCATCAATGAATTCCGAACAAAAAGGTAACTGAAGACATATATACAATGGCCAGTGTTCTAAATTGTGGCCTAGACGGCCTCCGGCTGCACTGAAACCTCCTAGGCAGTCAGCCTAGGCGCTAGGTGCTCCCAGGCGGCGCCTAGGCGGATTTGAAAATTTAAATTTTTCAAAGAAGTTGAGATTTGAAATTTCAAAATTCTCAAATTTGAAATTTCAAAAAAAAATAAAAATACATACCTGCTTGTTGTTTTGCTGCTTCTTCTTCTGCTTCTACCGCCGCCGCCTAGGCGAAGAGGAGAGGAGAGAGACGAAGAGGAGAGGAGAGGGAGCTTAAAAAGTGTGTTATCTAAAAAAATGGAGAGGAGAGAGGGACTCGAACCAATGAACCCCCCCCCCCCCCCCCCCCCCCACACACACACACACACACACACCCAACAAAAAAAAAGTTGGAACCTTATGGCTCAAGTTTCTAACCAAGTTGCCAAACTTTTTTTTTTGTTTTTACTAGCATATACGTAATATATATGGAAGTAAAATATATACATAATAAAGAAAATTCAGTTCGCCGTCTAGGCGGCCTAGGCGTCCCTTTGGCGCACTGAACCCATCTAGTGAAATTTATAACTTTGACAATGGTTGCAAAAGCATATGCCCTCATTTCTGTTTAGTGACAAAGAAGGTTATAGTATAAGAAAAATAATATTTGTGGTGCTATTTCTCTTAAATTGATCAATAATCATTATTATTAAATTTCTGTAACACCTATGGTGCTAGAAATCATTGGTAGAAGAGTTAGTTTTGCGTGTTCACAAAATCAACTTTTTGATATGTACAAGGGACTCAAGTGTCTATTCAAACTCACTAGAGTCCAGATTTATATTAGCCACTTGCTGCTCTACTTGGGTAACCCACTAATGATGAATTTTGAAGAATAGCTTCCTGCTTTCTTAAAGAGATTGTACCGGTTTAAATAGCCTTATGTATTCGTTATCTTTCAATATATGTTGATGATGCGAATCCATACCAATTCAATCGTAAGGAACTACTTCCATCATGGCTTCCGAACAAAACTCAAAGTAGGGGTGAGCATTCGGTTAATTCGGTTCCAACCGAACCGAATTTCTGAAAACCGAATTAACCGAACTTAATAAAATCAAAACCGAAATCGAACCGATCTGAGTCAAAACCGAATCAAACCGAAACCGATTTATTCGGTTCGGTTTTTCGGTTGAATTCGGTTTATTCGGTTGGTCTTTTTCACTGATAATGGGCCAGGCCTAAACTTGGGTTTCTTATTGAAAAAATGAACTTATTAAAAAAATGGGTACCAAAGCTTATTGTTCAATCTGTCAAATTTTGCTTTCATGTTCTAAAAAAAATCCTCAAATGAGAAAGCATAATTCATACATACAAATTTTGGCACTTAACAATACAATAAATATTATACAGCACATCACAGAATATACACATTACATATTACAAAAAAGTGGCTCTTGCGCTTCCCTACATGCTACACAGTAACAGATAAATCAAAGGCTCCTTCCACACATATACACATTGTCACATTATACATATACACATTACACATGTTCCATATCCACCTGACATAAGAACCCTAAAATAGCCAGAGAAAAAGGCAATTACATATATAAGAAAAAAAAAGTAGAAATTCCAGCCTCTACTTTGCTGAATGCTCGTCACAACTTTGACCTCTCCAAGTGTTTCTCCAGTGATCTATACATATGAAATTGAAACTAGGTTAAGACTACAAATGAATAAGAACCAAGGGGAAATGTAAGACAGAAATAGCAATCCAAGTAGTATTACACTAGCAATATGTTTAATTCTCGACATTAACTAAAGAAAGAAGTTCTCATGAAGGCATACTTTTCTACAACATATGCCTCTGACATCAAATGTTCTAAAGAAAACTTACAGTTGCAATATACCAGCAATATGTTTAATTCTCGACATTAACTAAAGAAAGAAATTCTCATGAAGGCATACTTTTCTACAACATATGCCTCTGACATCAAATGTTCTAAAGAAAACTTTGACCTCTCCAAGTGTTTCTCCAGTGATCTATACATATGAAATTGAAACCAGGTTGAGACTACAAATGAATAAGAACTAAGGGGAAATATAAGTCAGAAATAGCAATACAAGTAGTATTACACCAGCAATATGTTTAATTCTCGACATTAACTAAAGAAAGAAGTTCTCATGAAGGCATACATTTTTACAACATATGCCTCTGACATCAAATGTTCTAAAGAAAACTTACAGTTGCAATATACAAGAAAAGAAAGTAAAAAATGAGATAATATTTCAAATGATTGCCTCAAACTTACATTCGTACTAACCTTGGGCACTGCATATGGAGAACAGCTCCCAGGATCGAACGAACAGACTCACAGTCATGGAAAAGATCGAGAGGACAATGGACTTCTTCATCAATGCTACATGCTACAACTAAATTTGTCTTCCATAATCCTCGAAACTGACAATAAAGTAAAACCCACACAAGAAAATGAAAATAAATCAAGCTAAGTATGAATTTTTGCAAAATTGAAATGACTATTTGAAGTTGCAAATGCCAAATAGTAAGAATGAACAAGCAGATGTATTTGAAGTAAAACCAACACAAGAAATTTAATCATAAGAAAATATGAAAATAAATCAAGCTAAGTATGAACTTTTCATTCTTACTAAATGTGATCACCTGTCAAATAGCAATGAGAGGATATCCCTAATAGCCGCTTTAGATGCAAGTTCGTCATCAGTGAGCATTCGAGTATCTATTGAATATTGTTTTCAATGAGTACCTTGCTGCAAAACAATAGATATTGACAAGTATTGTTGAAGTTTGAAGGCTCAGATTGGCAAGTTGTGCATCAATATATACATTGCAGTATCTGTCCACTACTAACATCGTATCATCATTGCCCACTTTCTTAATATTTGTTAGCAATTTATAATTGAATAAAACAAGTAAACTAGACTATAAAGTAAAAGGTTTACCACTTGGATAACATAGAGTGCCGACAACTTGATTGCAGTAATCTTGAACAGAAGCCTGCAGATTCAGCATAGGGCACAAATAGACTTCCAACAGAAGTGCAGAGCCTGCATAGTGTACAAACTTAAGAGTGCCAATAACTGGAGTCTGCAGATTCTCCATAGTGCACAAATAGGGTGCCAACAACAGAAGTTCAGAGCCTGCATAGTGCACAAACATAGAATGCCAACAACCGAAGTCTGCATAATCTGCATAGTCCACAAACATAGAGTGCCAACAATAGAAGTGCAGAGCCTGCATAGTGCAGAAACATAGACTGCCAGCAACTGAAGTCTGCAGAGCCTGCATAGTCCAAACATACAGTGCCAACAACAAAGGTTTGCAGAATATCTTGCATAGTCTACACCCTTAAGAGTGCCAACAACAGAAGTGAGAAGTCTGCATAGTCCACAAACATAGAGTACCAATAACAGAAATCTGCAGATTCTGCATAGTGCCTACTGCAGAAATGAAGTCTAAAATGCAATACTATATAGTACAAAATAATTTTTAGTACTTAATATTACAGTCTAAAATATCTAGATCTTTAAAGCCCGCTTGAGGTTGAGCCCATCGCCAAATGACTTAAATCTATATAAGAAAGGATGACAAAATTAATATTCAATACAACTAATAAAGTAATACCTTGATTTTCAACTCTTTAATAAAAAGATGTACCTTTTTCAAGTTGATCTAGAGATTCCAAGTTCTCTTCAAGACTACTAACAATAGATCGGTTGGGACTCGATCGTAACCAATCTTGAGAACAAATAAGACCTTGAGCAATCTTAGGTGTCAAAGAGCTCCTAAATGCATCAAGTACTCGACCACCCGTACTAAATGCACTCTCGGAAGCCACCGTAGATATAGGGACAACCAACACATCACGAACCATTCTCGAAAGAACGGAAAAACGAGGATAACTAATCTTCCACCAAGCTAAGAGATCAAAATTTGGATTCTCATCTTCATCGGCCTCCGTGGGCTCAACAAGATAACGATCCAACTCCGACTTGCTATCACAACCACCCGTTTTCATTTTATGATTCTTATATTGAGTCTTCATCATATGTTTCAAGTTAAAAAGAGGACGATCTTCGATGATTGAAGATTTAACTATTTCATTAGTAGTTGAAGAAGCAACTATAGGTGAATAGATCTTCTTGTACTCTTCAAACATAGAGTACACAACCTCTCCATCATGGCATCACCCCTTGATTGACCATATAGTTGATGTAACCACCATTCCACATATGCAATCTTTTGACGTGGATCAAAAAGTGGCACAATGAAGATAATCGTGTTCATCTTCTCGATGTCTCCCCAATACTTGTTATATTTGTCTCTCATTTTATCCGCCATCATAGATAACTCAAAGTCATCACTACTCTTCGCATTCTTCAAGAGAAAGTCGATAGATGCACTACTCTTCTCCTCTTCAAGTTCTCTCCTAAATAAAACGTCTTCGTCTTAGAACCTCTCAAAGGCTCCTTGAAATCTTTGTGCCGTGTCCAACATCAAATATGTTGAGTTCCAACGGGTACTCACATCAAGACAATAATTTCTTACTTTGTATATTTTTAATTTGAACACAATCTTTGATCTTTTGAAAACGGGAAGGAGATTGTCTCACATAGCAAATAGCTCTCCGAACACGAGCAACCGAAGAAGACATCATTTTCAATCTATCAACGACAACAAGATTTATAATGTGTGCAATGCAACGCATATGTAAATACTTGCATTGAAGAATACTATTTTTCCGTTGTGCTTACTTCTTACTTAAATAAGCAATGGCAACATCATTAGAGCTTGCATTATCTACGGTGATTGTAAATATCTTGTCAATCCTCCACTCAATCAAACACGACTCTATGTCCCTCCCAATTGCCTCGCCTTTATGACTAAAAATTGGACAAAAGTTAATAATTTTTTTGTTCAATTCCCATTCATCATTGATATAATGTGCCGTAAGACACATATAATTTATCTTTTGAATGGATGTCCATGTATCCGTCGTAAGGCAAACCCTTTGATTGGACTCCTTGAAGTAAGTCTTCAACTTAGTCCTTTCATCAGTGTAAAGATGGAAACAATCTCGTGCAACGGTCCATCTTGATGGTACACCAAACATAGGACATGCAATAGAAACAAAACGTTTGAAGCCCTCCCCCTCTACAAACCGAAAAGGAAGCTCGTCAACAATTAGCATGTAAGCTAATGTCTTCCTCACATCTTCTTGATTAAATTGCCAACTAGTGAGGGTTGACTTGCCCTTTCCAACGGATTGTAAATTCAATATTGATTGGGTAGAGCCTTTATGATTTGGGTTAAGGGGGCACATATGTCAATGATTTTTAACAGAAGTAGTCCCATTAATTACGGGATGACAATAATATTGTTTTTTTTTTTCAGAAATTACACTCCGTTTTTGGATTTTCATTCTCAAGAAACTCTTTGAAATCACTCCAATAAGGAGCTCTTATTTTACCAATACGTTTGCTTTTGACCTTGAGCTTTGAATTAGTTGTCGAATTGATAATGGGGTCATTTTTGTCATGGAAACATTTTCCCGCCACAACCCCACCCTCATGCTCAATAGGTTCCACTTCATTCAACATCTAAAAATAAGCATAACAAAAATGTATTACAACTCTAATTTACAAAGCAAATTTCAAAAATATTTAATGGAAGGAATAATAAAAGGATGTACCTTTTTCAAGTTGATCTAGAGATTCCATGTTCTCTTCAAGACTACTAACAATAGATCGGTTGGGACTCGATCGTAACCAATCTTGAGAACAAATAAGACCTTGAGCAATCTTAGGTGTCAAAGAGCTCCTAAATGCATCAAGTACTCGACCACCCGTACTAAATGCACTCTCGGAAGCTACCGTAGATATAGGGACAACCAACACATCACGAACCATTCTCGAAAGAACGGAAAAACGAGGATAACTAATCTTCCACCAAGCTAAGAGATCAAAATTTGGATTCTCATCTTCATCGGCCTAGGTGGCTTCAACAAGATAACGATCCAACTCCGACTTGCTATCACAACCACCCGTTTTCATTTTATGATTCTTATATTGAGTCTTCATCATATGTTTCAAGTTAAAAAGAGGACGATCTTCGATGATTGAAGATTCAACTATTTCATTAGTAGTTGAAGAAGCAACTATAGGTGAATAGATCTTCTTGTACTCTTCAAACATAGAGTACACAACCTCTCCATCATGGCATCACCCCTTGATTGACCATATAGTTGATTTAACCACCATTCCACATATGCAATCTTTTGACGTGGATCAAAAAGTGGTGCAATGAAGATAATCATGTTCATCTTCTCGATGTCTCCCCAATACTTGTTATATTTGTCTCTCATTTTATCTGCTATCATAGATAACTCAAAGTCATCACTACTCTTCGCATTCTTCAAGAAAAAGTCGATAGATGCACTACTACTCTCCTCTTCAAGTTCTCTCCTAAATAAAACGTCTTTGTCTTAGAACCTCTCAAAGGTTCTTTGAAATCTTTGCGCCGTGTCCAGCATCAAATATGTTGAGTTCCAACGAGTACTTACATCAAGACACAATAATTTCTTACTTTGTATATTTTCAATTTGAACACAATTTTTGATCTTTTGAAAACGGGAAGGAGATTGTCTCACATAGCAAATAGCTCTCCGAACACGAGCAACCGAATAAGACACCATTTTCAATCCATCAACGACAACAAGATTTATAATGTGTGCAATGCAACGTATATGTAAATACTTGCATTAAAGAATACTATTTTTTCGTTGTGCTTACTTCTTACTTAAATAAGCAATGGCAACATCATTAGAGCTTGCATTATCTACGGTGATTGTAAATATCTTGTCAATCCTCCACTCAATCAAACACGACTCTATGTCCCTCCCAATTGCCTCGTCTTTATGACTAGAAATTGGACAAAAGTTAATAATTTTTTTGTTCAATTCCCATTCATCATTGTTATAATGTGCCGTAAGACACATAATTTATCTTTTGAATGGATGTCCACGTATCCGTCGTAAGGCAAACCTTTGATTGGACTCCTTGAAGTAAGTCTTCAACTTAGTCCTTTCATCAGTGTAAAGATGGAAACAATCTCGTGCAACGGTCCATCTTGATGGTACACCAAACATAGGACATGCAATAGAAACAAAACGTTTGAAGCCCTCCCCCTCCACAAACCGAAAAGGAAGCTCGTCAACAATTAGCATGTAAGCTAATGCCTTCCTCACATCTTCTTGATTAAATTGCCAACTAGTGAGGGTTGACTTGCCCTTTCCAACGGATTGTAAATTCAATATTGATTGGGTAGAGCCTTTATGATTTGGGTTAAGGGGGCACATATGCCAATGATTTTTAACAGAAGTAGTCCCATTAATTACGGGATGACAATAATATTGTTTTTTTTTCCAGAAATTACACTCCGTTTTTGGATTTTCATTCTCAAGAAACTCTTTGAAATCACTCCAATAAGGAGCTCTTATTTTACCAATACGTTTGCTTTTGACCTTGAGCTTTGAATTAGTTGTCGAATTGATAATGGGGTCATTTTTGTCATGGAAACTTTTTCCCGCCACAACCCCACCCTTATGCTCAATAGGTTCCACTTCATTCAACATCTAAAAATAAGCATAACAAAAATGTATTACAACTCTAATTTACAAAGCAAATTTCAAAAATATTTAATGGAAGGAATAATAAAAGGATGTACCTTTTTCAAGTTGATCTAGAGATTCCAAGTTCTCTTCAAGACTACTAACAATAGATCGGTTGGGACTCGATCGTAACCAATCTTGAGAACAAATAAGACCTTGAGCAATCTTAGGTGTCAAAGAGCTCCTAAATGCATCAAGTACTCAACCACCCGTACTAAATGCACTCTCGGAAGCTACCGTAGATATAGGGACAACCAACACATCACGAACCATTCTCGAAAGAACGGAAAAACGAGGATAACTAATCTTCCACCAAGCTAAGAGATCAAAATTTGGATTCTCATCTTCATCGGCCTAGGTGGCTTCAACAAGATAACGATCCAACTCCGACTTGCTATCACAACCACCCGTTTTTATTTTATGATTCTTATATTGAGTCTTCATCATATGTTTCAAGTTAAAAAGAGGACGATCTTCGATGATTGAAGATTCAACTATTTCATTAGTAGTTGAAGAAGCAACTATAGGTGAATAGATCTTCTTGTACTCTTCAAACATAGAGTACACAACCTCTCCATCATGGCATCACCCCTTGATTGACCATATAGTTGATTTAACCACCATTCCACATATGCAATCTTTTGACGTGGATCAAAAAGTGGTGCAATGAAGATAATCATGTTCATCTTCTCGATGTCTCCCCAATACTTGTTATATTTGTCTCTCATTTTATCTGCTATCATAGATAACTCAAAGTCATCACTACTCTTCGCATTCTTCAAGAGAAAGTCGATAGATGCACTACTACTCTCCTCTTCAAGTTCTCTCCTAAATAAAACGTCTTCGTCTTAGAACCTCTCAAAGGTTCTTTGAAATCTTTGCGCCGTGTCCAGCATCAAATATGTTGAGTTCCAACGGGTACTTACATCAAGACACAATAATTTCTTACTTTGTATATTTTCAATTTGAACACAATTTTTGATCTTTTGAAAACGGGAAGGAGATTGTCTCACATAGCAAATAGCTCTCCGAACACGAGCAACCGAATAAGACATCATTTTCAATCCATCAACGACAACAAGATTTATAATGTGTGCAATGCAACGCATATGTAAATACTTGCATTAAAGAATACTATTTTTCGTTGTGCTTACTTCTTACTTAAATAAGCAATGGCAACATCATTAGAGCTTGCATTATCTACGGTGATTGTAAATATCTTGTCAATCCTCCACTCAATCAAACACGACTCTATGTCCCTCCCAATTGCCTCGTCTTATGACTAGAAATTGGACAAAAGTTAATAATTTTTTTGTTCAATTCACATTTATCATTGATATAATGTGCCGTAAGACACATATAATTTATCTTTTGAATGGATGTCCACGTATCCGTCGTAAGGCAAACCTTTGATTGGACTCCTTGAAGTAAGTCTTCAACTTAGTCCTTTCATCAGTGTAAAGATGGAAACAATCTCGTGCAATGGTCCATCTTGATGGTACACCAAACATAGGACATGCAATAGAAACAAAACGTTTGAAGCCCTCCCCCTCCACAAACCGAAAAGGAAGCTCGTCAACAATTAGCATGTAAGCTAATGCCTTCCTCACATCTTCTTGATTAAATTGCCAACTAGTGAGGGTTGACTTGCCCTTTCCAACGGATTGTAAATTCAATATTCATTGGGTAGAGCCTTTATGATTTGGGTTAAGGGGGCACATATGCCAATGATTTTTAACAGAAGTAGTCCCATTGATTACGGGATGACAATAATATTGTTTTTTTCAGAAATTACACTCCGTTTTTGGATTTTCATTCGCAAGAAACTCTTTGAAATCACTCCAATAAGGAGCTCTTATTTTACCAATACGTTTGCTTTTGACCTTGAGCTTTGAATTAGTTGTCGAATTGATAATGGGGTCATTTGTGTCATGGAAACTTTTTCCCGCCACAACCCCACCCTCATGCTCAATAGGTTCCACTTCATTCAACATCTAAAAATAAACATAACAAAAATGTATTACAACTCTAATTTACAAAGCAAATTTTAAAAATATTTAATGGAAGGAATTAAGAATACGCACATTGCATGAGTACGATGTTGATGCCATGAATTTGACTCAACTTACGCAACAAATGATCTATTAAATTATTTGTTGAACAACATATAAAAAATAGTTTAGTAAACCCCAACTTAATTTGTTGAACATTATATAAAAACAAGATATAGTTTTTATCTGTTCTTATCAATTTTTTATTGTTATCATTTTTTTAGCTTTTTTGCAAAACCACATTTAATTGTAAAATACTTAATCCCAACCCCAAAGCAAAGGAAGCATATTTTTATCAGTTCTAATTGACATTGTAATAAACAAAACTCCTAGCAAAGCAAGCATACAACACATTTATATTTCAAATTTTTGGCCATGTTGCCATTAAGGTATTGTAGTATTTGTGCAAATTGGCACTGCAAGTGATCCTGCAAATTGTAAACTGACATTTGAAAGTTGTAGTTTCAACGATTACTTACAGCGATTGCTGGCCTGCTACTATTATAAGAATAAATAAGGGCCAATAATCCAAAGATCCAAGCCACAGATAACTGCAAAACAGAAATGAAAAATAACATTAGAAGAAATAGAAATTAGCAAATATTCAAAGATCCAAGCCACAAATAACTCCAAGCCACAAATATTCAGCAACCAGCTGCTTAAGATGAATCCTAAAGAATCAAAATATATAACCACCATAAAAATGAAGGCCTTGTAACTAAAATAGAAATCATACAACTAAGTGGACCAACCGCATCATACAACCAAGTGAACAACAATCTTTGCTCACACCATCAAATAAATTTTCCTGAATCATCCTGTCATCCACTTTGCTCTTTTGTGAGCAAAGAATCATCAATCTCCATTTATGTACTAAACGGATCATCCGAATAACTCAATTTTTTTCAGATCCGAACAAAATAACGATGGATTCCAACTTATTAACAAGAAACAATACTACAGAGAACAAAAGAAACAATAGAACATAAATTAAAAGAAAAAATTACAACACAAAATTATATAACAAAAATGATAATTATGACAGTGATGACATGATGGATCTGTACATTTAGAAACAATAGAACCAAAATTAAAAGAAAAAACTAAGAATACTTACAAAAATAGTTGTAGGAGCCGCCGAGCCGGTCAGAGTTCAGATCCGGAGAGAGACGGTGCATTGAGACCGTGAGAGAGGCGGTGCGGTGAGATGAGATGGTGAGAGAGTGAGAGAGTCAGAGGTGGCCGGTGAGAGAGTGAGAAGAGGGGGAGCCGGGAGGAGGGTTTGGAGTCATGGATCTAGGATTTTTTAAGAGGAAGAGGAGACTCAGGAGAAGAAGAGAGCACAAATGTTGCGCTGCTTTAGAAATTAGAAGAGTAAAAGTAAAGAAGTGAAATTATGAGAGGAGAAACTAGAAAGAGAGAAAAATATATATACCAAGGGTTAGGGTTAAGGGTATGTACGTAATTTCAAATCCCTATTCGGTTTTCGGTTTTAAACCGAACCCGAACCCAATAACCGAACCCGAACCCGAACCCGAAAATCGAATTATTATTTTTCAAACCGAACCCGACCCGAAATATTTTTAAACCGAACCGAATTGCTTATTCGGTTCGGTTCGATTTTCGGTTTTAAACCTAATAATGCTCACCCTAACTCAAAGAGTTGGATGCTTTGTAAAAGAAGAAGAAGAATATTTTGATAAGGTTTTAGATTAGGTTGTCTTGAATGTGATGGGAGTGTTGTTTGTATCAAGATTGTGTATAGCTGTTGTTGGAGTTGGCCTTCTAAGACGATCCTGCCACCTGGGGACGACGAAAGATGAATGGGTATCCAATACATGGATTTAACATGGCAATATCTGTAAGCAAAGGAAGCCTCGTGTTGGGTGATTTTATCTTCACTTTATGTAGATGTTTTACTGGACCTAGTTAAAGGTTGCATTTCCTTTGTATCCATTTAGTTTCAATGGTTATGCTAAGCAAGGTCCTCTTTTTACTTCGATACATTGGAAATGCAGGGAGCAAGTAAATTGGAGAATTGAAACTCACATTCTTACTCTAAACATATTTTTTTGGATAACCTTGCATCTATTGGTGGAAGGTGTTAAGAAACTGAAAGGTTATGAATTCTCGACTTGAAGTATGATTGCTTAGGTAGCCTTTACAAAGTACACTTTTGATGCTCTCTTGGGGCTACAGCTTCATTCAATCGCACTGGTATTTCTAAAACAAGTGTTACGACACAAGTGACAGTATTCTAGAGCTTAGACAAATACAATCAAAGAATGGGAAAGTTCTAGTTCTTATCCTTCTGAAATAGGGAATAGTATACTGAGTGCAATCTCATGATAACTTGTGGTCTTTGATTGTTGCTTGAGGTTCTCTGAATTGGTTCACGTACAGTTGATGGGAAAGTTCTAGTTCTTATACTACCAAAATTGGGTTAGTATATCACTATATTGTTGTATTGCAAGCTCATGATAGTACATATTGGTGCTTTGATTGTTGCTTGAGGTCCTCTGGATTGGTCCAAATAAATGCTTACATTAACTTGTGAAATTGGTTGGTCAATTTTTTATTTTTATTTTTTTACTTGTGGCGGCTTTTGTAGAACCTGATCTATTTATTAACTATTTGTGATTGTTTGTTGCAAGAATATTTGCTCTTGTAGATGCAGGAAGCGGATGCTTCTTCGTCCTGACTTTACAATGATGACTTGACATTTCCTACACACTTTCCAAAAAAGTTCCAAACTTTTCTAGTTTTGCTCAATGATCTTTGACTATTAGTTCTCTGTTTATATATACCTATTTTTGGCTGATTTTATGATGCATGCACAGATATATCCTGGGAAGATCATTCACAGATGATTCATTTGTTCCATATGTGTTTAAAAAGGTTTAAAAAGATTAATGTGACCCTCAGTGTAAGCTAGGATAATAACTTGCCTAGTTAGACTAAAGATGCAAGAAAGAATTAGATTCTTAGTTAAATCCTATTTGCAAGTACTAAGTAAACCGAACTTATGCATAGTTTCATCTGGACCTGAATGTTTCTTGCATAAATTCATGAATATATCTTGGGAAGATACTTCAGATGATTATGCCCTAATGTTTAAACACATGAACGAATATATCACAGTGCTGAATCTAATTTCCTGCTCACCACCAGAGGGTGTCCAGTGGTAGCACTGGTAAGGGAGGAAGGAGTGGGGTTGAATTCCAGCCCGAGCAAAAATGTAATTAAATTTGGGGTTTTTTTTGGGGGGGGGGGGGGGGGGGGGGGGGGGGGGGGGGGGGGGGGGGGGGGGGGGGGGGGGGGGGTGGGGGTGCTAATAGCCCAAGAAACGGTCATTAACAACTGGCCTTATCTCAAAAAAAAAAAAAAAAAAAAATCCCTACTCGGAGTAAGACATGATAACAACTTGCTGTTTAAATAGATCAATGTGATATATTCGTGCAGTGTTTTAATACATGGCTCATTCATGCTTAGAGTAAGTTTAATAACATGCTAATTTTAATTTCCTTAGGACATGTGAATTTAGACATATGGAAATTGCATTCCTTTCACTCTTTGGCTTAATGTGTCATAGAAATGAATAAAAAGGATGCAATTCCCTATAGTAATTTTATCATTTTACCTCTTTGTCTGCTCTTTATAGTCTACGGAACTTGGAGCTCCTTGGTTGCATGAGCTTAATTGCATAGCCAAAAGGATGTCTATCTACCCGCCGACTGACACGTAGGTTTTGTTATACGAGTTCTCATACCCTAACTACCTTGCTAGAAATTTGGAAGTAACATAGAGGTTGAGTTAGGTCACAGCCAAGTTGTAAATGTTTTGTCTATTCTCTTATGAAGTTTCATATGCTGTGTTGCCGGCCTTATTCTGATGATGAAGGCTAGATGGCATTGACAACTTTTGAGGTTAGACCTACAGACGCAAGAAGGAAATCGAATTCTTAGTTAAATTCGGTTCGTGGTTTAGATTAATCAATGCAAACTACGATAAACTAAAACTTATGTATCATTGCTCTGGACCTGAATGTTTTACTGGCTAACGCAAATCTTGATACAACACAACAAACAAAAAACATAGCCTCTATCCCAAATTTTGGGGTCAACTAGTCGAATCATTTTCTTGCATTTCAGCTCTTTTAAGGGCCATGTCCTCTGAGCTGTAATGAAAAGCATATCTTTCTTTAAAACTTCAGTCCTTATTCTTTTGGGCCTACCTCTAGCCCTAGCGGCTTCTTGTACTACTATCTTACCGTTCCTCCTTAATAGAGCTTCTAGTATCTACGCTTGTCAAGTATTGGTCGTACACTAACGAAAGTGCAAATCTTGATGCTAGGATTTTTTTTTTTACACCCTAAAAAAGTGACCAAGGTTTGCAGTATCGGAATCGGATCAGACCATTCATATGAGTATAGGAATCGGCAATATCGGCAGTTTCGGATCGGAGTATCGAATTTTTTGGTATCAGAAAGCAAATAATTATTAATAATTATTAACATTTTAGAAAATATATTATATACATTCATATAATTGTAAGTATTTCCAATGTTGTTTCTTAGTATTTTAAAATTGAATGAATAGTAGTCATCCTTGTCGATTTGTTTACATGAAATTCTTCTTTTACATGCTTTTACAACCTTACTATACTTTTACACCCTTGCCTATTGGTCTTTTTTTTCAATTTTCTTTGCCGAATGACCGAAAAGACCCCAATGTCGGTATCGGTAACTACCTGTGGTATCGGATCGAGACATGCCAAACCGTATCGGTATCGGCCGATACTGGAAACTATAGAAAAACGTAGAGACTCTCTTTCTCAACGGATGATATTTCCACCATTTCTCAATTTAGTGCCAATTAGACAGTCAACCCTCTTTAGCTCGTCTCAATATGAAATCTTTGGCAACACTCCACAAGCTATTTAGTCATTTTCTTCCTAGCTTGTCATTTGTTTTGCTTGAGATACATATCGTTAGTTTGGGGAATTTAGATAATGCTTTGCACGATTTGAATCCAACACATTTCCTGGATGGTTTTTATTGTGGCCACAGGAATCTCTGCATTATCATATTTCTCAAATTATGCGTCTTTTCTAGCTTGAATATTTTCTGAATATCCCTCTGACTTGTGTGTTCCATAACTGTTCGCAAATATGACAACTACTTACTAAGTTGTCAACCAGCGACCATTAGGTATCAATGAATATTATCACTGAGCACCTACAAGTTTAAACGAAAACATGGAACCCATGTTTTTATTATTTATGTTTTATTCATTTATGTTTCTTTTTCTCCTTCGCATGGGCGGATCCAAGTGTTCCATAGGTGGCTGGAGCCCACCCCATTTTTTCTTTTTCCCTTTTTTTTTTTTCCCCATACAAATTTTAGTTTTCGATTTTTTTTATATGGACTAGTCCACCTCTATGTTGGGAAAGAAGCACGGAAACCTTTTCCCAACCGGAGAGTACCTGCGAGGACCAGCAATACACGCACGAACCCAAAATAGCCACACAAAAACAAACAATCACGCAGACACGAGAATTTTTGACGTGGAAACCCTTGCGGAAAAAAACCACGGGACGATCGGAGTCCAACCCTGAGAAGCCTCCACTAATGGAATAAAGAATTACACCCTCTACAAACTCCTCCCGATCCAAATCGGATCCCCACAACACTCAGAGATAAGAACATATTACAAGGCTACGAAGAGCGAGAACGACAGTATAGATTACCCGAACACGATCTCCTTCGAACAGCGACCTTCATCCTCCGTCTTCTTCTCCGAAGTTGTAATGGCACTCTTGCCTCCTTCTCTCTCAAACTTGTGTTGTCCAATGCGATTATCAATATGAATTAGGGTTGAGAAAACTCAATATATCTCGCTAATCCCGCAACCAACCTGGACCGTTGATTAGATCCATGATGAAACTCATCCAGAAATCCGCTTCAGCCCCCCGACACCAGAGTTCGGCCAGAACTCTGTGTGGGCAACCACACTGGGCCAACCCTGGAACGGTCAAACCGAGTTCGGCCAACTCGGCCTGGGATCGAGTTCGGCCCGAACTCGGCGAATTGGTCCAGACCCCCTTTGGGCAGCAGCAGCAACAACAACTCCTCCCTAGCTTCTCCGACATCGGACGGCGCTCGTCGCACTCCGGGATCTTCTCCACATAGGTTGGGAACCCCACCCACTCCAACAAATCTCCCCCTTCACAACTATGGGGAGGACGTCGTCATCCCGACGATCTGCCTGCAGTACTCAAACTTCCTCCTTGGTAGAATCTTCGTAAACATATCAGCTCCGTTGTCATCTGTATGCACCTTCTCAAGCTCCGCGTCCTTCTTTTCAACCATCCCGTATCCAATGATACCGAGTCTCGATGTGCTTGGACCGGCTATGAAACGTCTGATTCTTCACAAGATGGATAGCACTCTGACTGTCGCAAAGCAAAGTATACTGCTCTTGCTTCAGTCCCATTTCCTGCAACAGCTTCTTCATCCACAACAGCTCCTTGCAAGCCTCCGTCGCCGCAATGTATTCCGCCTCCGTCGTCGACAAGACAACACACTTCTGCAACCGCGACTGCCACGACACTGCTCCTCCCGCAAACATCATCACGTAGCCTGAAGTCGATCGCCTCGTGTCTACATCTCCAGCCATATCAGCGTCGGTATACCCAACCAGCTTCGGCTCGTCACCACCAAAGGAAAGTCTCCAACCAGCAGTGCCCTGAAGATATCGTAGAATCCACTTGACCGCACTCCAGTGTACCCTTCCAGGATTCGAAAGATACCTGCTAACCGTACCAACTGCATGAGCAATATCTGGCCTCGTACACACCATGGCATACATAAGGCTTCCCAGCTGAGGCATATGGAACCCGCTCCATATCTTCCTTTTCGTCCTCGGTAGATGGACACTGTTCCTCAGTGAGCTTAAAGTGAGCCGCGAGGGGGGAACTCACTTTCGACCCGTCCATCCCGAAACGCTGAAGTACCCGGTGAATGTACTTCTTTTGGGACAAGTGTAGCAGCTTGGACTCTCTCTCTCGGCTGATCTCCATCCCAAGAATAGTCTTCGCTGCGCCCAAATCCTTCATAGAGAAGGCCGCGCCCAGTTGGCGCTTCAACTCCGCTATCCTAGTGGCATTCCGACCCACTAATAGCATATCATCAACATAGAGCAATAAGATGATAAAATCATCATCGGCAAAGTACCTCACAAATGCACAATGGTCCGACGTCGTCCGTGCATAACCATGCTCCCCCATAAACGACTCAAACTTTCTGTACCACTGCTTCGGAGCCTGCTTCAGACCATACAAGCTCTTCCTCAACCGGCAGACCAAATGTGACTTGCCCTTCTCACAGAATCCCTCCGGCTGCTCCATGTACAACTCCTCCTCAAGATCACCGTGGAGGAACGCCGTCTTCACGTCCATCTGCTCGACCTCCAAGTCGAAACTGGCTGCTAATGCTAGCACCACCCGAATAGACGAATGCTTGACGACAGGCGAAAAGATTTCATCATAATCCACGTCTTTCCGCTGACCGTAGCCCTTGACTACCAGCCTCGCTTTGTATCGAGGGCGAGTAGCATCATCCGTCTGCTTCACTCTGAACACCCATCGATTCTTCAAAGCCTTCTTGCCCTTTGGCAACCGCACCAGATCATAAGTAGAATTGGTGTGCAAGGAACTCATCTCCTCCTGCATAGCTACCATCCACTCCTGCCTGTGTTCGTCTTCCATAGCCTCTGCGAAACTTTCGGGCTCTCCCCCGTCAGTCAATAGCACATACTCATCCGACGAGTATCTCGTAGATGGTCGACGATCCCTGTTGCTCCTTCTCAGTGGAGCCACTGGTGCTGGCTGTATACCGACAGCCTCCTCCCCTTCAGGAACTGCCTCCCGGCATGCTCATCCTCCTGAGGGACACCCTGACCACCATCAGCAGGCTGATGATCAAGGTTGGGAGCAACTCCATGTACCGGCTCCCCCATAACTGGATCCTCTGCGATGTCCTCTGGAAACTGCTCGAAGCGAAATGACTCTAACTCAGGCAATTCCTCAGCCTCAGAAGGCGTCTCGGAATCCTGAGTGTTGGTCATGGTCTGATCCTCGACGAACACCACGTCCCTGCTTCTGTAGAGCTTTCCTTCCACTGGGTCGTAGAGTCTATAGCCAAACTCATCCCGATCGTAGCCGACAAAGACGCATCGCCTCGTCTTCGGCTCAAGTTTGGTCCTCTCGTCCTTCGGTACATGCACGAAGGCCTTACAACCAAACGCCCGCAGGTGACTGTATGACGGCTCCTTGCCGTACCATACTTTGTCAGGCACATCACCCTGCAAAGGAGCACTAGGAGACAAATTAATAATATAAGCAGCTGTGAGAAGAGCCTCACCCCAATAACTGCCCGGCAAGTTTGTTTCTGACAGCAAACACCGCACCCTCTCCATCAGTGTCCTGTTCATGCGCTCCGCTACACCATTGAGCTGAGGTGTCTTTGGCGGAGTCTTCTGGTGTCGTATCCCTTGCTCTCTGCAATACGCATCAAAGGGACCGATGTATTCGCCGCCATTGTCGGACCGAACACACAACAACTTCTTGCCCGTCTCCCTTTCAACGGAGGCCTGAAACTCCTTGAAAGTAGGCAGCACCTGATCCTTGGTCTTTAAGGCATAGACCCAAACCTTCCTGGAACAGTCATCAATAAAAGTCACAAAGTAAGAAGCACCACCAAGAGATTTTACCTTCATAGGACCGCAGACATCCGAGTGAATCAACTCGAGCAACGCCGGCTTCTCGAACTTGGGTGACTTTGGAAAGACACCCTATTTTGCTTCCCAGCTAAACAGTGCGTACATTTCTCCAACTTTGTTGACTTGAGCCCCGGAATCACTTTCCTGTTCACCAAGTAGCTCATCCCCTTCTCGCTGATATGGCCGAGCCGCCTGTGCCACAACTCGGTAGACGCATCACTGACTGCGTTCACCTCCTGTGCCCCTCTGCGCTCCCCTCCATATAGTAGAGACCGGACTTCTTGCTTCCTCTGGCAATCACCATCGAACCTCTGGAAAGCTTCCACTGACTATTCCCGAAGAGACTGAAGAATCCCTCGTCATCCAACCTTCCAACCGACACCAGGTTGAAACGGATATCAGGGACATGACGAACATCCTTGAGAACAAGAATCGCACCCGTCTTCGTTCTCAAATGCACATCTCCAACGGCAACCGCCTTCGACACATCTCCGTTGCCCATCTTCAACACGCCACAGTCGTCTGTCGTGTAAGTGGCAAACAGTGCCCTATTGTGAGATACATGTGCTGAAGCCCCTGAGTCCACCAGCCAAGAATTGTTATCGCAGGCGAGGTTAGTAATGACCTCATCACCTACGACGATCACATCGTCTCCATGCATCGAGGCCGCCGCTGTAGTATTCTCTTCTTGCTTCCCCTTGTCGCCCTTCTTCTCTCTTCCAAGCGAAACAATTCCGCTTGATATGGCCCTTCTTACCGCAATGGTAACACTCTGAGTCCTCGTAACGATCCTTGGACTTCCCCCTGCTCTTGTCTCTGCCACCACCTGGACCCCTGCTTTTGTCCCTTCCGCGGCTCTCTGAAACAAGTGCCTCTGAGTGGTGGGATGTGGATGAAGTGCCCTGAGAACGTCTCCGCATCTCTTCATTCAACACCCCGCTCTTGGCAAACTCCAGACTGACCACGCCCTCTGGAGCAGAAGCGATCATAGATACTCGTACGGTCTCCCACGAGTCTGGCAATGTACAGCAACCACAGTCCCTGAACTTCGTCGTCGAACTTGACTCCCTAGAAGATAGCTGGTCAACCACGCCCTGGAACTCACTCAAGTGATCCGAAATAGACGCCCCATCCTTGTACCGCAGACCCATCATCGTTCGGATCAGGAACAACTTGTTTACCCCGGTCTTCTTCGCATACAAGGATTCCAGCTTATCCCACAACGTCTTCGCGTGCTCAATATTGGCAACGTGGTTGTACACGTTCTCATCAACAAACTGCCGTATGTACCCACACACCTGTATGTGCTCGAACGTCCAGTCCTCCTCGGATTTATCACTGGGCCTCTCGGATGCAAACACGGGTAGATGCAGCTTCTTGACAAATAGCAAATCTTTCATCTTGCTGCCCGCCAATAATGATAGTTTGTGCCATTAAGGTTCACCATGCGCACCGGCTTCGCGTCCATCTCTCCTCTCTGGTTCCTCTGTCAACTCCTGACACCCTTTGAACCCAAAGCTCTGATACCACTCTGTTGGGAAAGAAGCGCGGAAACCTTTCCCCAAACCGGAGAGTACCTGCGAGAGGACCGAGCAATACAACGCACGAACCCAAAAATAGCCACACAAAACAAACAATCACGCAGACACAGAGAATTTTTGACGTGGAAACCCTTGCGGGAAAAAACCACGGGACGATCGGAGTCCAACCCTGAGAAGCCTCCACTAATGGAATAGAAGAATTACACCCTCTACAAACTCCTCCGATCCAAATCGGATCCCCACAACACTCAGAGATAAGAACAATGATTACAAGGCTACGAAGAGCGAGAACGACGAGTAGAGATTACCCGAACACGATCTCCTTCGAACAACGACCTTCAATCCTCCGTCTTTTCTCCGAAGTTGTAATGGCACTCTTGCCTCCTTCTCTCTCAAACTTGTGTTGTCCAATGCGATTATCAAATGAATTAGGGTTGAGAAAACTCAATATATCTCCCTAATCCCGCAACCAACTTGGACCGTTGGATTAGATCCAATGATGAAAACTCATCCAGAAATCCGCTTCAGCCCCCCGACACACAGAGTTCGGCCAGAACTCTGTGTGGGGCAACCAGCACTGGGTGGCCAAACCCTGGAACGGCCAGACCGAGTTCGGCCAGAACTCGGCCTGGGATCGAGTTCGGCCCGAACTCGGCAGACTTGGTCCAGAACCCCCTTTGGGGCAGCAGCAGCAACAACAACTACTCCCGAGCTTCTCCGACATCGGACGGCGCTCGTCGCACTCCGGGATCTTCTCCACATAGGTTGGGAACCCCACCCACTCCAACACTCTAGCCCCTCCAAATTTTGGTAGTCCACCTCAGCTATAATTTCTAGATCCACCCCTGCTCCTTCGGGTGTGTCTGATGCTTCATTACGACCGCACCTTTTTTATGCTTGCTTTCCATTAACAATAGTACAGAAGTGCAATGTCACATCTTATGAAATGTAATTAATCATTAGCTCCTGTTGGGGTGCAACTTGGGTGGGCTAAGTCCGATCCCGATCGGATAAACCCGTTAATGAGTTGCTTTACGACCACCCCTCTTTTATGCTTGCTTTCCATTAACAATAGTACAGAAGTAGCAATGTCACATCTAATGAAATCTTGTATATTAATCGTTCTCCTGTTGGAGTGCAACTTGGGTGGGTTAAGCCCGAGTCCGATCGGATAAACCCGTTAATGAGTTCGGTTAGGGTTGAAGATACTCGGGTTCGGACTCGGGCTTGGGTTAAAATATTTGAACCCGATCAAAAACGGGTTGGGCTCGGTTTCATGTGTTGGGTTACCCGAAACCCCACACACACCACACACACACACACACACACACACACCACACACTATATATATATATATATATATATATATATATATATATATATATATTGCTATTTGATGTGTTTAATATTACTTTTGCTTAAAATTATTTTAAATATTATATTAGAGTCCGATAAACCCGACCCAACCCGAGCCTCCGGGCTTGGTCTTGGGCTTCATATGTTGAACCCGAGGTCGGGTCGGACTTGGGTTCGAACTAGGCATATGATCATCGGGTTGGGCTCGGATTGACCTCAAGCCGACCCAACCCAACCCAACCCAACCCGTCCGAGTTGCACCCCTAACTGGGGTAACTATGGATAGCTCTCCATCCAAGTTGGCTGTGAGGTTGATACTGATCCTCTAAGAAAGGGAAAACTCAAAATTTCTACTAAAGAACTGAAAGGGGATATAGATTAGATCTGCTACAATAATTTTCATGAAGAAGCCTTTTCGTTTCAATTCATGTTATATATAGTTTGTGTATCATTGATTTTGAAATATTTGCAAAAGTTGTTCATTAACCATTCTAAAGACATTTTGTTCCTGGTACTGAAATATTGCTTGATAGCTGTATCTTTTCTTCTTTTTCGCAGTTATGTAGGTAAAGCTGCTTGCCAAGAACAACACTTTGTCCCAAGTGGACTTTCCCTGTGATCCTACAAATCAAGTTGAATGCCGATGCAGCTGTACCCACTTGAGAATAATATATATATTATATATATATATATATATATATATATATATAATGGCGTCACCATTGTATATTTTTCACACTAAAATCTTTATGTATATAAACATGCTTGCCAATTTTTGCCATTCTTTTGTTGATGGGTCGTGTGGGAAATGGCTCTGACCTCATATTTTGAGTCCATTTTTATTCACCGGTCAAAACTAGGATGTTATTCACCCTCCAATAAAGGATTGACACGTGTCGAATCCATTCAACGTAAACTACTTTGGAAGTTGTTTTGTTTTGACTAAATGATTTGACACGTGTTATTCTTTTATTTGAGGGTGAACAAACATTTAGTTTTGACGGATGGACAAAAATGGACTCTTTCTTGGTTATCATTAATTTATAGGATGGTTATAAACGTTGCTAGAGTTTTATTTTGGTTGGATTGCTCAACATACATGGAAACTGTGTGCATTTGTGTCTGAAAGTCAACTTATATTCAAGTTCAGCCCATCGGATCCTTGTCAGATGTGAAGCAGATTTTACGACCAACTGTGTGCATCTGTTTCTGAAAGTCAACAAAATTTTTTTTCATGTTCAGGTTCTGTTTTTTTTTTTTAATGTCCGACGCACATGCTCGGGACTTGTAATATATGTTGCATTGCATGTCTATCACATTCATTGTCTCTAACTCCCACCATTTATTAATGAAGGAATAGTATGTTCCTACTCAGATTTGAATCCCGGTAGAGTTCTGTTAGGCCTCGTTTGGTTCGCGGAATCTCCAGAATGGAAAAGGAAAGTGATTACTCTTCTATGTTTGGGTGCCAAAAGAATTGAGGACGAAATGAAAGTGATTTCCAATGGAAGGAAAATTATGGGAGAAAGTGATTACATCCATCCAAGTAAGGAATCACCTTCCTACATTGAAGTCTTCACTTTTCTTTCCAAATTTCTTGACATTTTCAAACATCGGAAAGAAAAATCATTGGGAATTAAAAAATTTCAAAGAAAATGATTTGATAAGGAATTGATTTACTTTCCTTTCCATTCCTTCAACAAAACGAGGCCTTAGAATTTAGAACCCCAAAGAATTCTGGGATCAATAACATGATGCAATTCTCATTTTATAGGACATCTTTGAACCATAGACAGGATTTTGTTCACTTATCCAATATCTTGTAGTGTAATGTCAAGGCAAAACAGAGGAACCAGTGTTTTAGAAATTAAAATTGTTCATTTAGTTTAATAAATATAGTTAGGTAATTACGTATAAAAAAATAGCGGAACTGTTGTTTGTTTGTTCTTTTCAACTAGTAAAAAAAAAATTAGAAGGCTGTTGTTTGATCTAAAGTAGTAAAATATTAAGTGACTATTGTTTGTTCTTATCAGATAGTATGAAATATGTACAACGCAGATGTATATATACCAGTTATGATAATAAATAAAAGAAAATGCTTCTCATATTGTTAAATAATGATATGGTGTTTATTCCACAATGTATCATTCCGTGCACTCCAACTACGATCGCAAACCTTAATCTAAAACTAAACTACAGTAAGTCCTGAAATGTTTCGTGCAAGAAAAATATGGATGTTTGAACAGTGGTAGGTCCAGACATAGTTTTGGGTGGGCCCCAGTCCACACCCAAAAAAATTATTTTTCTTTATATATATATATATATATATTGAAGCAATGGGTACTTGTGGCGAACTCGCCTCCACTGAGGCTCGAACTCCCGACCACTTGGGCCGCATGCATCTCTCTTAACCACTAGGCTAGAGGTAATTTGCATATATATATATATATTATATATATATTATATATATAATATATATATATATATATATATATAACATGTGGTGTGGAGGTGCACATGGGTTTGCCATGTGGGATTATTTTTCTAATGAAAAAAAGGCTAAAATTAACAATTAAAGCATTCATGTTTTTTGCAAATGACCTCTAGCCTAGTGGTTAAGAGAGATGCATGCGGCCCAAGTGGTCAGGAGTTCGAGCCCCGGTGGAGGCGAGTTCGCCACAATTACCCATTGCTTCAAAAAAAAAAAAAAAAAAATATATTAATTATATATATATAATATATATATATATATATATATATATATATATTAATTATTTTTTTTTTTTTTTGAAACGATGGGTAATTGTGGCGAACTCGTCTCGACTGGTGCTCGAACTCCTGACCACTTGGGCCGCATGCATCCCTCTTAACCACTAGGTATATATATATATATAATATATATATATTATATATATATATATATTATATATATATTATTTATATATATATAGGCTCATACTATTTTATGAGTCATTCCACATGGACCAATAAAAATATAGTGACTTAGAAGAAAAAAATTAAATAGATAAAATAAAAGATTTGACAAATAATAACTTATCATATCTTTCTCTGTAACGTCCCAGTCCCAAAATACGTAGGACTAGGAACGTAGACATGTCAGCTGTATTCATACGAAGTACGCTCCAATATATGGAAACCTCGCATGAATACATAAGTTGTAAAATGCAGTAGAACCATAACTAATCTCATCCACACAAAATAAATGAATAAAATATATATAAAGATAATGAATTGTCTTTGGTACATGTAGTTGGGCGGAGACCAATCCACTACCAACTATGAAAAGAAATACATAACAAAAAAAAAGATTTTGGCGAGCAAAGCGAAGACGATCCAAATGCAATCACTCGAAGAAATAGCGATGATCACGGCTAGAGCTAAAGCACCTGCGAAAGACAATAGCACACACCTGGAGAGATAACCAGGTCCTCAGAGGGACGTAACAAGATACATAATATCATGCCATATAAACTGAATAAATATTGCTCAAATAAATAAATCAATTGGATTATAACATGGTCTAATACACACCTATTGAACGAGCGTACCATCTTCCCAACCAAACAAGGACAGGAGATGGTAAACTAATTCACGGTGACGTATCTTTTCATGCTATGAATCCAATATGGTATTCGGACCCCAACAAGGTTCAATACCTTCTCATCGAAGTAGTAAGTCACACCTACAACCAAACAACGACAAGATGTGACAAACTAATCCGCGACAAGTTATTGTTCCAAGCCACGGTCAGATACAAGTACCCAAAAAAAAGTACTCGTACCTAACGGATAAAGGTGCCTAACCGTTCTAAGTGAAATGTAGTTAAGAACAATCCTTCCTACGCATGGGCCCTGGCTAAATAGGATCGACATAGTCCCCCTTGGGCACCAGAGGCCCCATCAGTAAGAGCATAACGTTCGGCAGAACGTCAGTGGCCGTCAGTAATCATGGGTAATCTGACCCGCGTCTCCGGCGGAGCTCACGGGTTACAAAAGGGAAAGTGCATCAAAGCCCATACGCTAAGGAATTGTCCTCCGCGCCCAATGCCTACTATGTTGTATCCACAACATTAACCTCTATAACCGCTAAGTCAAACTAGCATGCAATTCTATTAGCGGTTATTCCTATCGCACGGCTTATACGCACCGCTGGCCAGCCAGTCACGCATGTCCGTGTTCTACATGCGACACAAACTTCGTGTTACAACATGTCAAGGCCAATGAATGCAACACACAAGGTGGTCCCTTAAATCTAGGTTTAGTGTGTAAGAAAAATAATACATAGCAGAAAATATAATTGAACAGTAAGTTCTAACAGGTTATGCCATGTATCACAGTTTATTTTGCATAAAGAAAATAAATAATGCATGAAATATGAGCTAAAATAAATAAACAGCAACTGGCAAGGTGTCTTGCCTGGTAGTACGCCTGGTGTGCTGCGATAATCAAGGTGGCATGAACTGCGACTTCGGTGCAACAACTATGCATGGTGCCCTCTGATGGTGGCACAGACAGTTCCATTGGGTCCAGAAGGGTCAAATTGGTTAGGTTGGACATATTGGCGAGGGAATATGAGAATGTGTTTAGTCATGGAAAGGGGGAAATCAAAGGAGAAAGATAAATAATATAAATACAAAATTTTGAAAATACTTATAATTCTTTGAAAACCATACTTACTAGTAAAAGTAAAAAATAAATTTTTGTTAAATACTTGAAAATATATTTTATTACCAAAATATTTATATATATGCAAACTTAAAATCAAAATAGTTTTTAGACTAAAACCCTAAATTTGTCAAAAATAAAGTTTTAGTAGGAATCTATATATTTATTTGCCAAAATGATATACTGGAAATTCATAACATAATTTGGTTACTACCTTTTTATTGATCAAAATAGTTGTTCCCTTTTAGTCCGAAATAATATTTTTCTAAAATTTTATAAATACTAATATTTAGCAAATAGATAGTTTTGCAAGTAACAACTACAATGATCATAATGAAAATAATGAGAAGAATAATAATAACTATCTTTAACAAATAATAATAATGATGACAATAATAATAATATAATAATAATAATAATAATAATAATATAATAATAATATTTATTATTATAAAACAATATAATAATAATAATAAGGATTAACAAAAACAAAAAGAAAAGAAAAAAATAAATAATTAAATAAAAAATAATTAAAAACATGGCTGGTTTTCGAGGAGAACACTTCTCCTAAAAAGAAACCGTGTAAATTGAGAGGGATTAGAAAAATGGGAAAGGAGAGAGAGGATGGAGCTCAGGGGTGAGAGTGGAGTCGGGGTCGGCTCGCGGCGGCGGAGCTTGGGAGCGGGGCGCTGGGCGGCGACCGGAGGGTGAGGTCAGGCGGAGCTGAGATCAGTGGAAGAAGGGTTTGAAGTCGGAGAGAGGAGCGGCGGTGGTCGCGTGCTGCGACGAGAGCGGCTCGGCCGGGCTTGTCGGCGGATCTGGCCGACGGTCGAGGCGGATGAAAAAAAGGCGACGCTTGGGGAGACGTCGGCGGACTGAGGGAGAGGCGGCGCCGGCGGATGTGGGGGAGCGGAGGCTATGCGCGGAGGGTTTCAGGAAGAGGGCGGCGCTGCTCGGACCGAGATGGTCGGGGTTCGGCGGCAAGGTGAGTCGAGGAGGAGAAGGGACGACCGGAGTCAGGCACTCGGCGACGGGGGTTGCCGGAGTTCGAGGGGACGGCTCGGGGTCAACGGCTGGAGTTGGTTGGCGACCGGCTAGGGCACGCCGGCGGCGGAGCACTCGCCGGGTCGAGGTAAGGGATTTTGATTTTTGTTGTGGATGTTGGTGGTGATTTGTTGACGGTGGTGGCGGAGGTTGTTCGGGTGGCCGGGTGTTGGTGTCAACTGGTGGACGGGGTCGAGCGCCGGAGAAGGCGGTGGCTGTGGTTGGCGTACGGTGGACGGGGTCGTGCTGGGTGTGATGGGAAGAGGTGGTCGGTAGGACGGAGTTGGTGTTGGCAGCGGTGGTCGGGGCTTGGTCTCTGATGATGGTGTCGGGGAAGGGTTTGAACGACGCGAGGAGGGGTGAATCGGGGTAGGGGACCGGGGCTTAGAGTTAGGGATAGGGTTAGAAATTTTTATTGTGTCGGAAAAGTGTCCGACACGAAAAAAATTTGTACATGTACAATGAATGGAATAAGAGAGTCACCGGGGTCGGACCCGAGGCCGTCACGGCTGACACGAGGATGGATGGAACACCGACACAAGCACGCACGTTATGGAGAAATAATTTGTGGAGGAATTTGTGAATTGTAGCAATTTGGAGGAGTATCTGTCTATTTATAGGATGTGGGAATTTTCAGTTGGATAGGATTAGGAAAATATTTAAAACCCAAATTAGATAATTCAATCTATTTAATTCAAATCCAAATCCAAATACAAATCTATTTAAATTATATCCCTTTAGTTTAAAATCAAATTTCAGTTATAGATATTAATTTAATATTTAAATAAATCCAAAAATCAAATCGAGATTTAAATTGCCACAATATTTCAAAATATGTTTTCCAAAAATGCTATTATAATAATTTCGAAAATACCTTATTATTTAAATAAACTAATAATTAATTATGAGATATGTATGCATAATTATTTATACAAAATTCTGCTTTTTTAGTATACAATGAATATAATTTATTATTAATAAATATTAGAAAGAAAGGCTTAAAATAACCAACTTAAAAATTTGGTATAATGGCAAAAATAATTATTATATATATTATCTTGAAACTATAAAAATAGAAAAAAAAATATTTTTCTAAAAATATGTACGCTCGCACATATTCGCACTCGTCGAGCAATTACGAAAAATAAAATTTCGTGCGCGACGTAAAATACGACTACGCGACGTACAATACAAAAAATTTTAAATCAGTACCAAATTTATATTATAAAAAAAAGAAGTAGAAATTTAGGGGTTTTACATTCTCTATGAACAACTTGTCAAATAGTTTGCCTAGAAATAAAAGATCCCATAAAATTTTAATGAATAATATTAATTTTAATTTTAAATTAAATGTTAATAATGTGAATGTTAATTATATTAATATTGATGTTAATTATAATGTGAATGTGAATGTTATATTAATTTTAATTTTAATTTTAAATTAAATGTAAATGTTAATGTTAACGTTAACGTTAATATTAATGTTAATGTTAGTTTTATTTTAATTTTAACATTTAACATTTAATGTCAATTTTAATTTTAATTTTAATGCTTGTATTAATTTTAATTTTAATATTTGACGAGGTGTGTGTAGACCATAACCGGGTCATACAACACACTCCAAAACTTTCAACAACCCCCATATCCATCCACACTATACTAGCAAGAGACCAGCACCACAAATCCCACAAAACATACGCCGAAATCCTATCTAATTTTGCCCGTCCGTATGCTGATCAATAGAGGCAATGATACCCATAGTCGAATTACTCACTTTTTCAAAAATTCGGTTGTTGCGGTCCTTTCAAATATGCCAGATAAAACAAAGAAACTGGAGCCTTGCCTCTCTATACCAAACAAAGAAATTCGGTTGTTATGGTCCACTCCAGCTTCAGTTTCTTGATTCGCCCTGACACTAGTGTTGGCCATGCTAACAGGGGTGAGCGTCGGTATAATCGGTCGGTATTTGGTCGATTTTTTCGATATTTTTAAATCGATATTTGAAAAATCAATACCAATATCGTACCATTTAGAATCAATTTTTTCAGAGTTTCGGTTAAATCGGTATTCGGTCGATTTTTGTTCGGTATCAATATTTTACCAATTAATATTTGATCAATTAACACACTTAATATTGTAGAACCTCTTAACCTATATATATTTTTTTTTTTACTTTTTTTGGAAGCATTAATTTTAAAGCTAAGCCTATCAACCAAACAATTAATCAAAATTATTAGAACAATATGTAATAAGTCGCAAATACCTAAAAATAAGCTTAAAATATCAAACGTGGCCACTAAGTTTAATCTTTCGTATAAGTTTAAGTAACCAAAATTCACTTCAAAATTCTATGAGAACACAAAAACATAAGCTTAAAAGATCAAAAACTCAATTATTAGTATTCTTAACATAAATTCAAGTTCACTAAAATTTATTCCAAGTTCTAGGAAACCAATCAAAACAAAGAAAAAATGAAAATGAGTAGTGTAAAATTAATCATGAACAACATTAAAAAATGTGTGTGTGTGTATAATTATGTGTGTGTGTGTGTGAGTCGGTTCGGTTCGATATTTTCGGTATGGTATTACACTCAAACCGTTACTATTACCATTATACTGTAATTTAATCGGTTCGGCAATTCGGTATCGATACATAATTTTGGTTTGATTTTTCGAAATATTTTTAATCGTATTTGGTCAGTTTTTCGGTATCGGTCGGTATTTGCTCACCCTACGTGCTAATGAATTTTTATTTGCTCTTTATGTGTGGACTAATCTGCATTTGCACCCGTCGAAATGGAGTTATATATATATCACTTGTGATCCTCTTACATGTCGAAAAGACAGGAATGTAATCTTGATAAGTAATTTTTAGTAGCAACGAACTAACACATTAAACTAATATAAATATAATAATGTTGTGGAGATACAATTTTTTTGACACACTTCGTAACCATACTAATGTGACAGTGTATTAGATGTCAATAGAAGCCTTAAAATGAAGTTAATAATTGACATAAAAATGCACTGCAATGTCGGTGTGGCTATGGAGTATGGGCCAATGCTAATAGCACAACACATTAATGTGTTAGGGATATCATCATTTCTGCATCAAAATTCTGATAGTGCTGTCCATATCTAGGACTGCCCTTTTTTTGGCAGTCCTCACACGGAATTGCATAATTTTTGTCAGTTCGGGACTACATAAATTTTGGCAGTCCTAAGCACAACAAAGACTGTCAAATTTTCTGCGGTCATGATGCACATGACTACAAAAATGATGACAACCCTTGACAACAAGTATAGTGCCCTTAGCATTGGCCTAAATATGAAATACTTCTCTAGATTTTAGGTTTGTCGAGATAGAATTAGGGTTGGCCGGCCTTGAGATTTTGGTGGCCGCATGGTGAAAATAAAAAAAGAGTCTGTAGAAGTACTCAAAATAAAATTATAAATCAATTGCATCAAAACATAAATCGTTATGTTATTTTTTTTGATATAATATATGTTCAATAAGATACATAGGTACTAAAAATAAAATTACCAATAAATTGGAAGAGATAAATGATGAATAAATTACGAAATTTTTACACAGAGGGATGAATTTGTCATATTTAAGCAAAAATGATGTGTTTGAAAAAATTATAAAGGAGAGGAAGGAGCGACATCAGTAATGGCGCCTGAACAAAAAAACCAAAGGCGACACTTTGGTTTAATTTTTTTGGACGTCATTACTGATGTCGTCCCTTCCTCTCCTTTGTAATTTTTCCAAACTCATCCTTTTTTTTGCGTAAATACGACAAAATTATCCATCGGTGTAAAAAAAATCGAATAAATTATAACTGGACTGTGGACCAAAATATTAATATAGACCGGCGAGGAGTATTTTTACTATTTTATAAGTTTTATAGAAGATATAATTTTCAAAAAAATTTATACTAATTTTAATATTTTTAAGAAATTCAATATGTATGAACTAATATATATTGAACTTTGAAATTTTGGAGTTCTTGTGCGGTTGCACACCCTCAGACCAATCATGGATAAAATGATATGTAATTAAGGACAAATTATTCCCAGACGATACAAATCCCTTCTATAAATTTTTAAACCGTTTATAGAACCAACAATATAAAATAAAAAAAAATAAAACAAAACTAAAACCAAAAACCAAAAACCAAAGCTAAAGAGCACAATCACTTCATTGTGATTAGACCTGTCAATTGGGCCGGACCGGCCCAGACCGACACGAGTCCGGCCTAAAAAATTGGCCAATGTGTCGGTCCGTTCCGATTCATCGTGGGCTCGGCCCGACCCGACTCCGTATTAGGTCGTGCCGGACCACGTGTATTGGCCCATAATATAGGCCCGGCCCGAAGTCCAAGTCCGATCCGACCCGGCTCGAGGTCCGGTTCGAAGTCCGACCCGGTTGCAACATCGCTACACAATCTCTTTGATTTGTCTCAAATTCTACCAGCTAACAGTAGTGTTGTCACTTTCACAAGGAAAGAAAAGAAAAAAATGTACACAACAAACACCCTGCACTCCAAATATGATTTGTACCACTACCTAAAGCAACAAGTACGAGGGGTGGTGGACTGTTATTATTATTTTGATTATAGTGTAAGTAATGAATTGAATTGAAATGAAATGAATTTGAACTGAATTGAATTGAAATTCAATTCAATTCATTTCAATATATATTAGTTGCAAGTTGCTGCAACAACAACATACATGAAAGCATCCATACATCAGCTTAGTCAGAGGTAGTTGGTTGCCATCAGCTATAAGTTTCACGGTGCATGTCTCACTTCACTTGGTCACTTATATATGGTCAACCATGTATTGATTGATCAATGAAATAAAAAAATCCATGAATATATGTATATACTGAACTGAATTACAATGATGGCCTCCAGTGCGATCCGGTCCAGTCCCTTATATTAGGTCGTGTCCGGTCCGGCCCGACCCGACACGACCCGAAGCCCACATTGACGTGGGTCATGTGTCGGGCTAGGCCTAAAATTTTCGTCCATAGTCCGATCCGGCCCGACCTGCTACGGTTTATAGGCTCAAGAAGTCCGACCTGAGCCCAGCCCAGCCCACTTAAATTCGTGCCGGACTGGGTCAGCCCGGTCCACTTTGACAGATCTAATTGTGATAAAAAAGAGATGGAACCTCTACAAATGGCAGAGCTTATGAAATCTTGATTGCATGATTGTATTATGTGACAGTCCATTAAAGCTCAAATGTTTGTATGTATATAAATGTTGTATGTATATAAATCTTGATTACAAGTAACAGTTATAAAAATCCAAGTCTCCTCGCTGTCTGCCCATCAATTCGAACAGTCCATTTGTTCTGTACGTCACCGGGGCCCACTCCCGGCCCGATAAACAATGCTACCGTTCTCTTTCCCCGAGCAGGCATCCTGATACATTCACCCCACCTTTCTATTCTCTTATCAGCTAATTCTATGTCTAAATATATTTTTATTTTAAATAAAATAAAGACATTGTTATTGACACTCTACCATATTATCACGTATCAGAGACGGATCTATTAGGAGTCTGGGGGGCCACGGCCCCCCCCAAAAAAAAAAATCGAGTAATTTTTCGTGCGCAAATATTTACGGAGGATATTGTGATAGAAAGTTTACATATTTCCGGATAGATAGAAGCTGATAGATTTTATACACCTTTAAATGTTAGAATAATGCCATATATAGCGTTCCACCTATTACCAAATATTTAAAAACTAAAGTTATGATAAATTTCTTTTGAGATTTGATTTGATTACATCTATCTCAAGTCCCAACATATATTTCAAAATATTGTATTAATTCTAAACCTACATAATTAGCTTATTTCTTTCTCAAAAAAATTACCAAAATAAGCGAATGTACCATACTTTCTCCAAAAAAAAGAAAAGAAATAAAATTGATCCTTCGTTTAATCTCTATATCTCCATCTCTCGTTCAACCTTGTTCCAGAAAAATCTCGAGCTGTCCCTTTCTCAATTTTTTTTTGCTTTTCGGCGGAGAGCCATATTTTCTATTCCTGGTATGATGTTTATACTGTTTTACAATAACACTTGGTAATTAGATTTTTTCTTCATATGTGATGCATGAAAGAATATTGTTTGTTATTTTATAAGTTCTACATATTAAATTGTTAATTTTTTTGTAGTCATTGACAATAATGTTATTGTCTTTTTTTTAGTTTCATGTTTCATGTTGGATGTTGTTTTTACAGGGTTATTGTGAACTTGGTAATGAAATGGAAAAACATGTTACAATTGATAAGCTTTTTCAAAAAAGAGAGGAAATGAATTAGATTCGGCCACTCCTAAAGCGCCATTGACATCCTCTAATAATGATATTCTTCCAACTGAAATTCCTTCCAAAAAATTTAGAAAAGTTGAAAGTGAAGGAATTGATCTTAATTCTTCCATCCTCTAATTTTATATACAATTAGTACGGCCCCGCCAGAATTTGAATCCTGGCTCCGCCTCTGTCAAGTATCCCTCTTTAATTTTATATTATTAAAATTTTAAATGTGTTCATGTATTAATATTATTGATACTTCTAGTATGTCATTTTGTACATCTCTCCATGCATGAACAAAATAATATCAAATTTAATACAGGAATAGATTTAAAATTTGAATGATAATTTTTTAAGAGAAGTATATGATAACTTTTTAGAAGTGTTAATAACAACACTCTAAAATAATACCCAACAATAATATCTCCTAATTTGTGTCATGTTATTAAGAAAGTAAAAAATTATCAAAATAATATAATAATGTTATAAATAAATTAAATAATATATTTAAGGATAACTTTCATGGATAGTTTAAAAATACAGAAATTTTCACTCAGAGCATCTAAATTTTTGTAAATTCCAAAAAAAACATCAAATTTTACCAAATTCTAAAAAAAGCACCAAACGCCCTTCCTAAGGGCGTTTTCCAGTTTTTAATTTTTTTTATCTTCCGTTTTTTTTTCTGTTAACGACGTTAAAAAAATAATAAAAATAGAAAACGTCCTTAGGAAGGGCGTTTTTCCTTATAATTTTTTTTGTTAAACGTTTTTTTTTGGTTAATTGACAAATAGAAAGTAACACAAAAATTAAAAAAAAAGGAAAAAAAAAAAGGAAAGAAAGAATGCAAATATGTTAACCATTATTTGCAGACGAGTGTAATTAATGTTTTTTTTCTCTTTCTTTGCTCTCCCTCTAATTTAGTTATATTAATAATAATGGAATGATTGTTTTATTAAATATTTGCAGCCGAATGTAATTAATGCTTCCTTTTTCGGTTTCCTTTTTTGCTCTCCCTCTACTTTAATTATATTACTAATAATGGAATTGTTGAATTATTGACATATCTGCAGTCAAGTGTAATTAATGCTTCCTTTTTTTTTCCTTCTTTGCTTTCCCTCTAATTTAGTGATATTAATAATAATGGAATGGTTGCATTATTGACATATTTGCTCTCCTTTTTTCCTTTTTTTTTTCCTTCTTTGCTCTCCTTTTTTTTTTCCTTCTTTGCATTATTAGTAATATAATTAAAGTAGAGGGAGAGCAAAAAGGAAACCGAAAAAAGGAAGCATTAATTACACTCGGCTGCAAATATGTTAATAAACAATCATTCCATTATTATTAATATAACTAAATTAGAGGAGAGTAAAGAAAGAAACAGAAAAAAAAAATTAATGACACTCGTCTGCAAATAATGGTTAACATATTTGCATTCTTTCTTTCCTTTTTTATTTTTATTTTTTTAATTTTTGTGTTACTTTCTATTTGTCGATTAACAAAAAAAAAAATCGTTTAACAAAAAAAAATTATAAGGGAAAACGCCATTCCTAAGGACGTTTTCTATTTTTATTATTATTTTTTAACGTCGTTAACAGAAAAAAAACGGAAGATAAAAAATATTAAAAATGGAAAACGCCCTTCCTAAGGGCGTTTTGGTGCTTTTTTTAGATTTTTTAAAATTTGATGCTTTTCTTGAAATTTACAAAAGTTTAGATGCTCTGAGTGAAAATTTTCGTTAAAAATACGATGTTGCTATTTGGCCCGTCCGTGAACGTGACCGTCGTTGTCCCGCACCGACGTGGCGGACCCCCCATTGGCCCAAGGTATGCAGGGGTGTGTGGGGCCCATAGCATGCAGGAGTCAATGGGAGTCCGCCAAGTGGGCACGGGCCAACCGTGGTCAAGCCCACGGACGGGCGGACCAAATATCATTTTTCTTAAAAAATGATAATCCTATGTTTTTGAAGTCGTTTGTTGGAGTCTAATTTTGTTATTATATACTAATTTAAGAGTTTTTAAACAAAGTAAACAAGAACATACCTTAATATATAATGTTAAAAAACACTGGATTGGAAAGATAATAAGTAGCAGTCTATGAGATATATGGAAAAATATATTCATTTTTTTAAAACAACTTTCGTACAAGGACGCAAAAAAAATATAATAAAATATATGTTGATTTAATTATCAATTTGTTGCTATAATTTCATAAAATGTGCAAGAAGATAGAAGTTATTCAACATCCACAAAAATTTCGTTTTGTTAGTAGGACTGACGAAATTTGTACTTGTCGATCCGACGAACTGGCATAATTCGCACAAAAATAGAAAAAATTTGTGCATGCACGTATTGAAATTCAAACGAACACTTTAGAACTTGTTTGAATTCTACCAGACCAGTTGGTTCGACTGAAAAAATATTTTATGAGTTATAATATTTGCAAACTCCTCTTCTTTTTCGTCTATTTCACTACTAAAATCTACTCCATTAGCGACGTAAATTTAGCGACGTCCGCATAACGTCGCTAAATTTTGCACATTAGCGACATTTAAGTGAAACGTCGCTAACAATCGCTACTAGCGACGAACATAGCGACGTGACAACGACGTATATTAGTTACATGAGCTAGTCGTCGCGAAACGTCGCTATGACGTCGCTAATAGCGACTAATTTAGCGACGTTAGGATGAACGTCGCTAAATTCTAATTAAATTTCCCCCCGATTCATTTTCTCCCATTTTACTCTCTCACTCTCTCTCTTCCCCCCTCCGGCGATCTCACTCTCTCGGCGACTCTCCTCCCTCTCCGGTACGTGACTCCCTCCCTCTCTCTCATATATTTCGGTTGTTGGTGGTTGGGGGGTGCGGGTGGCTCGGGGAGAGGACAGGGGGTACGGGTGGTTGGGGGGTGAGGAATGGTCCGATGGGGGGGGGAGGGGTGAGGGGCAGTGGGGATGCGGGTGGTTGGATGGTGAGTGGGGGGTGGCTGGGGGTGGGGCAGGGGGGGGGGGCGGCTGGGGGTGAGGAGGGGGGCTGGGGGGAGGGAAGGGTTAGGGTTCGGGTTAGGGGTGGGGGGGGGGGAGGGAGGGGAGGGTTAGGGTTCGGGTTAGGGGTGTGTGTGGGGGGGGAGGGTTATGGTTAGGGTTCGGGTTAGGGGTGGTTGGTGGAGGAGGAGAGCAGGGGGGTGGGGGGGGCTGGGGAGGGGAGGGGTGGCTGGTGGGGGAGGGGTTAGGGATAGGGTTCGGGTTCGGGTTAGGGGTGTGTGGGGTAGGGGGGAGGGTGGGGGGGGGGGGGGGGGGGGGGGGGGCTGGGTCAGGGGCACCGATAGTGCCAAAAAATCTGATAATTTAGTAATAATTATTTTCCGACGTCGAAAAATCTGATACTCCGATTCGAAACCACCGATAGTGTCGATATTTGTAAGAAGTAGTTTTGTTTGGTTAATGTCGTCATCTATTTTCCTTGATCCTGATATAGGAATGGTCCCGAGTCACGGATGTACGTCGGGTTAGGACCTTCTTGCTGCTCGTGGGGTTGGGGGGTCTGCTGCTCGGGGTGGGGCCCCGATGGGGCTCGCAGTATATATGTATGTATGTAGTATGTAGTATATTCGTTTCAGTTTTAAAGTTTATTCATATTTGCAGATATCTAGAAATGGTTATATCTATGTATCTGCTAGACCGTTCGTGGATGTACAACCGCAAATAACGTCGTTAATGTCACTTTCCGTTCCTAGAATACGTATTTTAATACATGTACTGCTTAAATATATTTATTAATATATATTATCATGTATTGTTCTGTATTTAAATTTCTTAAATTTTACGCTAATTATTTTTCTGTATTTTATTTTCTGCTTTACTTTTTGGTTCGGCTAAGTTGGTTTATTTTTCGGCCTTGGATGGTTCAACATGAACCCAACAAATCCCCACCTACCACCACTCCTTCATTTAAAGCCCCATTCCCTTCTCTCTCTTCATTACTTCACCATTACTCTTCTTCTTCCTCATAAACTCTCCCCACCTACCCAGCCGCATAGGTAAGTGCCAACTTGCTTCTTGATGGATCTCCATTTTTGTTGTTCCATTGTCTTCCTCTCAAGATTCTTAGATAATTTAGTACTTAGCATTTTCAATTTTCATGGCTCATTTCATGTAGATCTAAGTTAATGCATTTTTGGATTTTTTAGGTTTTGATCTAGCAACTTTGTTATTTTTCAAGTTTTGAGGGTTTCATGTTGTAGAGAATTTTGTTCTACCCCATTTTGACCTATGGAAGTCCAGATTTGGGCTTGGATTGAAGGATTTAGAGAGCTTGGAAGCAATGGTTTCCATGGTTCGGTCCTCAGAAAATTCGGAGAAGAATAATAGTTTCCGACCGCATGAAGGTTTTTGGCCGCATGAGATCTTGGCCGCATGACAGTACTTGACCGCATGAGTTTTATGCGGCAAGTCATTCTGGCCGCATAAGCTATTTTCAACCGAATATAGGCTCTGCCAATCCCAGTCGCATGCGCTCGTTATCTTCGAGCCGCATGAGCTCGCATCTTCTTGGCCGCATGAGTTTGCTTCCCTGGGCCGCATGCGACCGTCTTATTTTCAGCCGCATAAACGCTTGGCTTTTCTTAGTCGCATAAACCCTACTTCTCTCAACCGCATGCGCTTATTCTTTCGAAGTCGCATGAGACTGCACCCTCCTGGCCGCATGACCCAGGCAGCGTTGAGCCGTATAGGACTTGTTCCCACCCTAGCCGCATGAGCATGGAATCCCAGCCGCATAAGGCTCGCGACTTCTTGGCCACATGATATTCTGAGCCGCATAGGTGCATGTTATCTCAGCCGCATGAGTTCAGACCCGAACCGCATAGGGTCCATATCCCCGGCCGCATGGACTTAGTCCCCTTAGCCGCATATGCATGTTTACTCAGCCGCATGAACCAATAAATTCCTGGCCGCATGAACGCTGGCCCTAATGCCTTTTTGGCTGATCCTTGTCCCGAATTGACATTGACTGATCGTCTTGGCATTTATTAATATTAATTGTTATCTTGACATTAACATTAATTATTATCTTGATTTATGATTGATCATGCGTTCCTAGTTGGAACTAAGAGACTGGCTAGTTGTCTTATTTAATGAAATGAATGAGACACGTTCATATTAATTATGAACTATTGTAATCGATTGGCCGATCCCGAATATTGGCATACAGGCACATGCAGGCTATAATTTATTTTTTATTTATCTTACTAAAGCAGCATGTGTACTTTATGGTCAAGGCATGATTATTCCGTGGTTAGTTTATTGTTGCATTACGCTATGTAAGACCTACAACCTAAACCGCACGGGTACCGTTGTAGAGTTGTGCATATCGTACCCCGTACGGAAGTACTCATTTGAATGACCATGATCCACGACAAGGGATTTCACTCAACGTAGAGACTATTAAGTTAAATAAAATAATGATTGCATGGAGAGAATGGATTCCCGAGTTCTTACATGGCAGCCCTTTTTGAGACTATTAAGTGCCCGACAGGCCGGCTGGTTCCCACAGATACTGCAAATCTGCCACACGGACAGGGAGCAGTATCTGCTTATATTATTTATTGTATATTGATGACGGACGTCCCGCTGGGACTCGTCTAATTCATGATTGGCGCAATTGATTGACTGGATAGACTAGCCTTGCTTGCACATAGTAAGAACTGAGGAATCCTTATTGCATAATTCCAGTATAACTTGGAACTCACCGTAGCAAGCCGTAGTAGTTGAATGGCCGTTTTAAATTGATTTGTTTGTGTACTGTATCTACTCTGTTACCTAACTGGGATGATCAGAATGTCAGGACATGACGGGCCAACTTCTGTCCTTATTTGGTTGGGAGGTTGGTTCGAAGTGTCGTGATGTTATGTGAATCCTAGTAGATATCAGAGATCTATCATATTCTCTTATTACTGGCTTCATTCCTCATATCGTACTCCCTTGCGGTACTTGCTATTAGAGGTCTAACCTCTCTGGTTTTGCATGGCCAGATTTAGAGCCGGTCCCCGAGGACTCAGCTTACTTTCACCTCCCAGATGGTCAATACTAGAGGGATGATCGCAGGAGGACTCGAGTGGGTTCCTTACTTCCCCGCTCGTTTTGTTACTTACTTTATACTTTGTCGTTTGGCACCGACATGTTAGTCGGATTGTCTTGTACTTACTTTTACATAATTGTAACTAAGTCAGACTGCAGCTGATAACAATTGTGCATACTTGCTACATCATCTGGCTATGTTTTGTAAAGTCAGATATCAAGAATTTTTGACTAAGCGTTCGGGACGCATTACTACTTTATCTTACATGTTCTCTATTACTGTTCTTGTTTGAATGATTGAGACAATAGATGTGAAGCGACCATAGCGAGACTTTCATATAGTATGCACCCCCTCGTCTTTTAGACAACATTGATCGTATTATACGGTATTCCTCTACCCGTAATACGTAGCTGGCTGAGTCATTCTCCTGCTCTCCAGTATTCTAGTTCTGGGGCGTGACAGCTAACTAGCGACGTTAATAACGTCGCAAATTAACGTCGCCATAGCGACGTTTTGCGACGTTTTTCTGATTAGCGACACGTTTTTTCTGTCGTTTATATAACGTCGCTAGAAACGTCGCTAAAATAAATTAGCGACGTTTTTACTGGGTTTAGCGATGTTTGGAAACGTCGCTAATTCGACAAATTCTGGTAGTATTTCTATAGTTTTTTTTTGGTTATTTATACTAACTATTTCCAAGTTTTGAGTTTATAACACATGATACTCCTACTTTTAAACAAATTATACTGACCATCTTCATATTTTATATTTATTACACGGAGTACCCCATACTTTAAGATACAAATAAAAATTATAATACTAACTACCCATATTTATTTTATTTTTTTCTAAAGGGAAGGGTGGTCAATGATTGTTTAAAAGTATGAACACGTGTCATAAACAAAAAACTTAGGCCTCATTTGGTTAACATAATTTTTGCTTGGGAAAGAAAAGTTATTCCTTTCATGTGTTTGGAAGTCAAAGGAATCAAGTTTGAAAAAAAAATGATTCCCAAGAGGTAGAAAAATGAGGGAGAAAGTGGTTCCCCCCATCGATCTAAGGAATCACTTTTCCTCCAACTTTTCTGCATTTATTACAAAATTTTTTGACCAAAATATTCCAGCTTAAAAGTATAATTTATCATTTTTATCCATAATACCTTTTAGACAAAAATATTCTTGAGTAATAAGTTTTCTCATTAGCACGAGTAATTATTGAAAAATTGACTTGATTTTGTTTCATTTTCTTACCAATACCAAACACTATAATAGAAAGTAAATATATATTCCGACAATAATCTCGATTGGAAAAAAATTGATAGAAATTATAATTTTTTAAAGAAAAAAAATATACCAAAGAATTAATTTTCTTTCCTTTTCCTTTCCATTCCGCGAACCAAACGAGGCCTTAGGGGTAGTTAGTGTAAATATCCAATTTTTATGTAAAATTAGACCCAAAAAAATCCAAGTGGTACAAACACATTAAATGATTGTTGTTATATATCAGTTGAAGCTAAATCCTTGCTCCGTTTTTTTTGAATTAAGTGTACAACAGTACATCCGCAGACGGCAACAACAAATCTGCTGCTCTTTATTTACTGATTCCCCCACCAACTTCTGAATGTTGGTCACTGGCGCTCTCCTCCGGCCGCAGTTCCCGCCAATTTCTCTCCCGCCGGCCGCCGCGATCCGGTCACCGCTCCCCCACCCCGCCGGCGGAGGATTCTATCCCCCGATCTGTAAGTCCCCGTCCTCTTGAATTCTAGGGCTTCTTCCTCCTCTCCTTGTTCGAGAAACCCTAATTTGGTCGGAGTTCCAGCGATTTCCACAGTGTTTCTCTAGCGTCGACTTCGTCCATGGCGGAGTCGTTCGACGTGGTGCTGGACTTCCTGAAGCGGAACGGGCTGTCGAAGTCGGAGGCGGCGCTGAGGAGGGAGCTGGCGGTGCGGCGGGACTCCGACGGGGAGGAGGAGAGGAACGGAGGAGGAAGAAGCAGAGCGGGGGGGAGATGCTGAAGGAGCTCATAGTGAAGGAGATCGAGATCCGGAGCAACAAGAAGGACGCCGATCTATACCCCTGGAACTTCAACCCCACCTACGACCTGGCCGAGGCCGCGGCGATGGCGGACGTGCCCTACTCGAAGGACGACGTGCTCGATAGCCTCTGGGGAGAGGGGACGAGCCGTGGAGGAGGAGGAGGAGGAGGAGAAGAAGAGTGTTGGGAGTGTCGTGGCGATGGCGGCCGCAGCGGAGAATCACGGGGAGGGGCTGCCGAGGCTGCGGCCGGTGAAGCTCAAGCTGGAGGAGAAGTCCGAAAGTTATGTTGGTTTGGAGGAAAGGGTTGCCGATGCGCACGTGTCTGGTGGGGAGAGTAAGTTCCTGTTGGGGTCCTTTCTTGATGTGCCTTTAGGTCAAGAGATCAATTCTTCAGGTATATTGCTGGTGAAGACTTTGAATTCTTTGCTTTTTTTAGCTTTCCGTGGTTACTTTTACCAAACACAATCATGGACTGGTTCTCAAAAGAATAAGCAAAAAGCAGGTTTGATAATGTATACTAGACCCACCAAATATTTGCTTGATGAAATGAAAGTACTGGATTGTTCTGTCACTGGACGAACAATTACGAAGGCTCTCGGCTAACAGTAACTGGCATATCCAAATTGCTGTTCCTTTGTTGGGATGGTGTAAATTGCTTAGCCTCTCATCTAACACCAACACACCCATTCATGTTAAGATCAGAAATTCTTTACTTTGGTTTGTTTAACTAGTTGTACGGGTACGAATACAGGACATGGTGACATGAATAATAAGCACTGTTCTAAAAGGCGGTCTAGGCGGCCGCCTAGGCGCTAGGCGTCTGGTGTCCGCCCGATGCCCGCCTAAACCCCCCGACATCCGACTATGCATGTTTTGGGGTTTTATGGATTTTTTTTCTGCAAATTTCAGTAGGTTTTTTGGACTTTTATCTTTTTATTTTGAACCGCCTAGATCTAGGCGGCCACCTAGACGACCGCCTAGGCGGGCTAGGCGCTAGGCGGCGGGTGCCCGCCCGACTAGCGCCTAGCGCTTTTCACAACCTTGTACATAATCTATTGGTGTGACTTAGTGTGTTTTGGAGTGTCTAATAAATGTTCGAGGCTATACGACACTGGTTTTTTGAGTGTCCATGTTTCCTAGTTGTTTACTTCAAGGTCTAGAGAGATTTCCTATATACCACTGATTGGCAACTAGGGAGAGGATACAAGGTCAGTTGAGATATCTATTAATGAAATGTTTATTATTAGTGACATACTAATATTGTAGTGTCTATATATATGGTCGTTAAGTACTTCAGAATGGTTGTTGACAACATAACGGCAGTTTAAGAGTAAAAATATGTGGAGCATGGTGTAGGAACCGATGTTCATCACCAAAATTAGTTATGGTGGGTCACTCAAGGTAGCCTAGTGAAGTAGGTCTTAATATAAGGTACTTGAGAAAATTTTGGAACTCCCATTCCGTTTTCACTTTCCCTTGCCTATCCTTCTTTCTTAACCTTTATGGTCTTCCCTTCTCTTGTTTCCTCATTCCTTCCCTGCGAGTAATCATCAACTATGTGGATTAATAGCAATTTGGTGGCAGTCTATTGGTGGTCAAAGCACTCCAACTATTGGTCCAGGTTACTAGAGAAAAGCATTTGGAGGTGGAAATTGCCTTTGTGAAGTCTCAGCAGTGAAGTGTTTTGATGACTTTCTGTTGTTAGCTAGCACTTTAGCAACACAGTGATGGATGGAAGTTGCCCATTTTAATAATTAATAAAGCAAGTTGCTTCTATGCATTCTGGAAGCAGATGAAAGTAAATGCAAGACAAGATCCCTATAAATATTGTTAAAGATGCATGAAAATACTGGAATGTCTACGATTCATAGGTGAAACTCTATCATGTCACCAAACAAAAATCAATTTTGGCTGGCTTCTTTAACATGCCTTGGTTAAGGGTGAAAGACGTAACCAAATGGGACTGGTTTCTATATCCTATTAGATGTAGTATTCTAGATTGCTTAGGGTCAATCATAGTGTTGGGTACTTAGAGAATTTGGAAGGCAGGTACTCTTGTTGTTCTGATATTCTAGAAAGCACTATGTTGAATCAGAAGGGTTTCTCTCAGTCTGCTGAAATTGAAGATTATTCAAGAATAAAAGAGAATCAACACGACAGCATCATGGTGTTAACAAGGAGAAGGCATTCAGCCTAATCATTTAACAAGGAGAAGGCTAGCTGAACTTTAGTTTTCCTATACAAGGGATGAAAGAGGCACATATAAGTTATACCTAGTGCAATATACACGATTGATCTGAAAGAAATTTCCTCAATCACCAACCCGATTTTAACTTTTTTCTTTGAATTTCTAGTTTGATTACCACAAGATAATCTTTCATTGGAACTTGTCCTATGACACTAAGCATAACAGACGATTTCATAAAAGGGCAAACAATAACCATAAACTAACTATAAATTTTGGTCTAACTTGTGCGAACAGGTGAAAAGCGAACAGTTGGGAGCAGCTGGCAGTCTGTAAGTCGAGGAATTTCTGAGGGAAGTTCTAATTTGGTATCTGGTTTTGATAATTTTGGCGATGCAGAAGCTGACAATTCAAATGAATATTGGGATTCTGATGAATATGAAGATGATGAAGATGTTGGTTACAAAAGACAGCCAATAGAAGATGAGACCTGGTTTCTGGCTCAAGAAATTGACTATCCAAGTGATACTGAAAAAGGAACCGTTCCTGGCTGTGACCCTGATCAGTATGCTTGTGATCCCAGTAAGGATGGCGATGATGGCCAATTTGCTGAAGAGGACTCATATTTCTCAGGTGAACAGTATTACCAGGAAAAGAACATTCAATCTTCAGAAGCTAATGGACCATGCAGTACCTAAAATATATGGTAGACAAGAGCAAAACAGTCTGATGCCAAATTACGATGGGCAGTTGATGGATATTGAAGAGCTAAATTTGATGAGTGCAGAACCTGTCTGGCAGGGGTTTGTTACCCAAAGTGGATTGGGCCTGTTGGATAATGGGGGAGTGCCCAATGAATTTGGACAGCATCAGCCTGATGACTGCTGCATAGATTTTGGTCAGCATGGTTCTGTCAGATCTATAGGTGTTGGCATAAACAATGATGTTGCTGATGTTGGTAGGAACTTGTGAATGTTTCAATGGAGAAAGT
>JANAVB010022000.1:5421542-5434042 GCA_029216955.1 Iris pallida
AAGGGCTATGCGGCTGAACCAAGTCGTGTCCCATGCGGCCAGGGGATAAGGAATTTTATGCGGCTGGGAATGAACTTCTCATACGGCTGGGGAGACTTGCCGCATGAATGTTCATGCGGCCAGTGCTGCCATGCGGCTCGGATTGTGCTTCTTCTCCAAATTTCCGAGAAGAAGTACACCATGAAGCCATGGCTTCCAAGCTGCATAAACCTTCATCCGGAGTCCAAATCTGAACTTCCATAGGTCAAAACAGGGCAGAATGAAATTCTCTACAACATGGAACCATCAGTTGACAAAAACATGCAAGTTTGACAGATCAAAACCCATGAAAACCGAAAATACCACAAAGTTAGATCTACCACAACTAGCCATCAAGTGGAAAACTCCAAGTTCTAAACATGCTTAGATTTTAACAATAGAGAGAATAGAACAAACGAAATTGAAATCGTCCAACATTCGGCAAGGTGTACTTGCCTCTCTCCAATGGCTAGGGTTTCGGTGGCAAGAAATGAATGAGGGTGAATGAGGAGGGAGAGAGAAAAATGGCTTATCTAATAAGCTCAAGTGATCTCCACCATTCATTCCTCTCCACTCAATCTAAACCATACACCTCATCTCATAAAGAACCAAACTAAACCAAACCAAGTCAAAGTGGAACCGAACCAAATAAAACCAAATCCAAGTTAAACCAAGTCCTGAAATCCTATACTTAGAAAATTTTTAAAATATCACACAAATCGATAAATACGAAATACGGCTCAAATAAATACGTATCCGTATAAAATACCGATACAGTGAGACGAGTCTCACAACTCTCCACACCTTAGAAAAATTCCGTCCTCGGAATTTCCTGAGGCTAGTCGAGCAAGATAAACAAAACAAAAGCTCCAGGAAACTCAACAATCTCAATAAATTAAGCATGGCATATAAGTAAGAAATAAAACAGTAATGTAAATAAATACGTAAGCAGTAAATAAATACGCAAGAACAAATACAATCAATCAAGAAGGACTGGAGGCATATGGATCAATATGTCTCCTGAGACAGTTGTATAGAACCAACGTCCTCGCTGGCCTAAGCTGACTCCCAAAAATGGATAAAAGTCAAGCCTCAAGGTAAGTCGGTACCAATGACTTATTTCAAGACATGACCTACCCAGGACGTGTCATCGTAGTTGAAACAGATGCTTGGACCTTATCACCTGTCTCAAGATACGAAGACAGAAGCGACTGGCTGATCGGGATGGACTGATATCTCTGCCTGCATGCTGAGACTGATCCTCCATAACTGGCCTGGCTGAATGCTGAGCTGCCCTCGGCAAAACAACAAGATAATCAAAAGGATCAAGAACAGTGCCCTTGAAGGTTGAAGGACACAAGATCAAATCATGGGAACAGGAATGATCAATGATCAAAACAGATATCAAGTCAAGTATCAGAGGTAGAGAATAATCCAAAGGAGATCAATAAGGATAATCATGATTGAGATATCTAAACATGGTAACCCCCACAAATCTGAAAATCGAGACCTGCATGGCCACCACTAAAACCATGTCACGCCCCAGAACCAGAATACCGGAGAGCGGGGACAGACATAGCCAGCTACGCAATCCCAAAGTACGTTAATACTCTGAAATCACGTATAAGCTGTCAAGACATGGGGGTTACTCTACATGCCATCGGTCAATCCTATGGTCTAACAATCCTAGGTATCTCAATCACAGGCAATTATACAAGAGCAAAGAGCACGATCATCATACATACAATAGTAAGGCGTCCCGAACCATATATACATGACTGATCATGAAGCCAGTACCACAGAACTGAGGACTAGCTAGAGTATTAGTCGTACATGATAAGGACTAGCTATAGTCTAGAATACACATATCATGTTTATGCCCGTAGGCTACAATATCAAGGAAAATACCAAAACACAAGCTAAACACGTGCTCGGGGCTAAACGTTACAAGAGGAGAATTTACATATCAGTGGAAGAATGAAGAAGAAACCCACTGAGGCACTCTGGTGCTCCGGCTGGTCACCGTCGAGTAGATGGTACGGTAGATCCTTCGGGCTCTTCTATTAGAACCTGGCCATGCAAAACCAGTGGGGTCAGACCCCAAATAGCAAGTACCACAAAGGAGGCCGAACTATGAACTTAAAACCAGCAATCATAGACAATCAACAGGAAAAAGCAATAAGTAAGGGAGGATCGAGATTCGTGCAGTACCAATGCACTTATCCCGAACATAGGGAGACAGTAAGTAAATCATCATTTGACATAAAGTAAACTGGAGAACGTGTTAATAAATGAGCTAGCAATATACGAAGAGAGGGTAAAGGTACTGTTCCGGAAGCCAGGTTACAACCCTTAAACCAAACAAGGATCGGGATTGTAACCCTTCGCCTGAACAGAACTTGGTCTCTGATCATTTATTGCTAGAGGTGACAATCATTAAGTGACAATCATAAAGTGACAATACAGAGTATAATACATTAGAGTGACAATCATTGCAATCATTATCCTGGAACAATTAGGAACTGGATCTAGACAAGACTTAGACTGGGAAGGTGATATACGATGGAATAACCATGGGACTATTCAGATAACCAGGTTACAACCCGTAAACCAAACAAGGACCGGGTTGTAACCCTTCGTCTGAACAGAACTTGGGTTTCTCCCACCATTTATCGGCAAGATAAATAAGAAATCAGGACATGTAACAATCATGTACAAGATCAAGACAAGACTAGACAGATCATTCCCCATTCAACATTCACGGCCAAGCAATGAGTACGGCTTGATACTTTAACTAACTAGGGTTATCACAGGCCTAGTTACTAGCAAGATGCAAAGAGATTTCCAAGTCCAGTTACCCGCCTGCTGCTACCTGTGTGATCCAGCAAAGAAAATGAAAAGATAGCATGATATAGCAGACACACTGTAGTAAGATACATGTGTCCTAAGGTACCACACACGACGGCAGGCTGGATGTGCGCTCATCTCGACGGATAGCAACAAATCCTATGTATATATATAAGGCCGGGATCAAAAGGGCAACAGGTAACTGGGAAGTCTATTCATGAACTACTGTATTATTCTAGTTATTAGCCTTAGCCATTTACATAGGTACTCCTGACCGTGGTACTCAGGAGTCCTATCCTAGACATGATGCAAGACAGGACTGGATTATTTGTACAAGCACAATCGCCCACGGTGTCCAGGTTATTTATACAGGTCATGTCATGTCAGGTAGCCGTCGTAACAGCTTATCAAGATATATCGTGTCAGGTTTATCATGTCAGAGTGCGCCACATCGGGCCATTATCAAGAATAATCATGTCAAGTTATCATGTCAAGTTTACTGGTCAAGAGTGCGCCACGACGGGCCACTATCAGGTCATGTCATGTTTACTTGTCAGGAGTGCCACTACGGGTCACTATCGTGTTCAGGGTACATGTGCAGGACAGTATATAGTGCAAGCATTCAATCAGGAGACTCAAGTTATGCTGAGGTCACAAGACACAAGTCATCAGTAAAGATCAAATAATAATAGAGAAATAATAATAATAATAACAATAATAATAATAATTAAATAGCAGGGCAAGACACAGGAAGGAGCCCTGCGGCTCAGGGTCACTAGAACTCATGCGCGCCAATAAGGAGAGTGCATACAACTTAGTAAGGACAGGGACATGCGGCTAGAAGGGCAAAGGCGCATGCGGTTCCAAGAAGTTGGGTCTCATGCGGCCAACGGAAGAGTGGGCTTCATGCGGCTGACGGAAGGCAAGTCCATACGGTTAAGGGAGTGATGGGCGCACATGCGGCTGGCCAAAGAATAGTTCCATGCGGCTAGCCGGGATCAAAGCTTTATGCGGCTAGCGGAAGAGCAATGCATATGCGGCTCAGAAATCATAAAGCCCTATGCGGCTCAGAAGAGACACTCAGTCTATGCGGCCAAGAGAGAAGCGGGTCTATGCGGTTGGGAGCTAATTTACTCATGCGGCTGCGGACGACTGGGTTCATGCGGCCAGAGAATTTATGCTGAGCAGTTCTGAGGAGTTCAGGCATATGCGGCTGAGGGGAGTTGGACCCCATGCGGCTGGAAGGGACTCGGGTTCATGCGGCCCGCATAGCAAAGGGCTATGCGGCTGAACCGAGTCGTGTCCCATGCGGCCAGGGGATAAAGGAATTTATGCGGCTGGGAATGAACTCTCATGCAGCTGGGGAGACTTGCCGCATGAATGTTCATGCGGCCAAGTGCTTCCATGCGGCTCGGATTGTGCTTCTTCTCTAAATTTCTGAGAAAAGTACACCATGAAGCCATGGCTTCCAAGCTGCATAAAACCTTCATCCGGGTCCAAATCTGAACTTCCATAGGTCAAAACGGGGCAGAATGAAATTCTCTACAATATGGAACCATCAGTTGACAAAACATGCAAGTTTGATAGATCAAAATCCATGAAAACCAAAATACCACAAAGTTAGATCTACCACAATCTGGCCATCAAAGTGGAAAACTCCAAGTTCTAAACATGCTTAGATTTTAACAATAGAGAGAATGGAACAACGGAATTGAAATCGTCCAACATTCGGCAAGGTGTACTAGCCTCTCTCCAATGGCAAGGGTTTTCGGTGGAAAAAAAATAAATGAGGTGAATGAGGAGGAGAGAGAAAAAGTGGCTTATATAACAAGCTCAAGTGATCTCCACCATTCATTCCTCTCCATTCAATCTAAACATACACCTCATCTCATAAAGAACCAAACTAAACACCAAACAAGTCAAATGGAACCGAACCAAATAAAACCAAATCCAAGTTAACCAAGTCATGAAATCCTATACTTAGGAAATTTTTAAAATATCACGCAAATCGATAAATACGAAATACGGCTCAAATAAATACGTATTCGTATAAAATACCGATACAGTGAGATGGGTCTCACAATATATATATATGTGTATGTATATAAGTTCATGTGTAAATATATTATTATATATATATACTATTATATATATATGTATACAATATTTGTATATATATATAATATTATATAATATATATATATATAATATATATAAGAAATACTTAACTATAATATATATATATATATATATATAATATATATATATATATATATTATAGTTAAGTATTTCTTAGATATATATATCTATATATATATATATATATATATATATAATATCTATATATATTAGATATGTAGTATATTTAACATATGCATATATAATCCATTATGTTATATATAAATATCTATATATTTATATGTATATATAAAATATTGTAGTTATACATTTATGTATGTATTTCAAAATTCTACTTTGTATAAATATTATTGTGCATAAATTTCCAAGTCATTTTTATTGTTTAAATTATGACTTGTATATTTTTACCACTTTGAAAATATTATTATTATTATTTAAATCCCTGTATTTTATTACTGCAACATTTGGTGTCCAAGCCGCATGGGTTTTTGGGCTCCAATATTTTCACACATTCAAGGCCTGTACAAGTCATATTGGACTTGATTCATGGCCTTGGGTCCTGTATTTGAACTCTGGTTCAAATTATGTACGTGGACAAAATACGCAGATAATTAATTATTAATTTTAGATTATGTACCATGCTGTTTTTGAATTTCTAAAAATACTTTTATTGCTGCTAAAATTTTAGAAAAATAGTATTTAGATACTATGTTAATTTAGCTAATTTATCATATTTTTTTACAGTGTTTAATTTACAGTTTTGCCACTGTTTTGGCATATGAAACCAGAACTCACTTTCTGTGTACTTATGAAAACTGATTTTTATAAAATACATGTGCTGGTTAATAAATTACAGAAAAATTATAATAAATTTCTATAATTAACAATGATCATTTTGGTACTTTATTTTATGTAAAATTGAGCTTTTTGTCTATCTCAAAATTGTTGGAACACAATGTACAGTTGATTTATTTATTGAATAATTACGATTTGCAACTTTTTGTGTTATTTTGAGTTATTGCTGTTTTGAACTCACACCCCACACTAGTGTAAAGACCCTAAAAGTTAGTTATAGTATTGTGTCACCCCCACATTGATCTCATATGCTAAAGTCATCATTTTGGCTAGGTGCCCAGTCACAAGTCGTGTTGCACCACCTAGTGTCGTAGTGTTTAACTTAGTATAAAAACTAAGTTTATGTATTTTTCTACAGTGACGAGTTACCAGCCATCTATAGCATTCTTATCGCTGCTTTGCTTTGCTAGAGGCAGTACTTTCTACAACAATTTACATACTGTTACATCAATGAACTGCAAATCCAACCATGTTAAATGCTGATCCTTGGGGTAGCAAGTTAAATATTCACATGTTGTACTTTCAGTTACTACCATGCTTAGAACAGTCTTTATGTATCTCTCATATGATTAGAACCTGGGTTATGGGAAAACTGTTAGTAGCGTACGTGATCATGCCCCCTTACTCGTACGTACGTACCGAGCAAGGTTGACATTTTATGTATACCTTGTCGTAGGCGCACCAGCTGTATTTGTACGATGTACATCTATCGCTTGTTTTACTTGTACGAAAGTATTTTTATACTTGTACCACAGTACATTTTACACCTATTGACGATCACGTACCTGCTACAGTTTTAAACATTACATATACATCTGTCTCTATGACATATGTGTCCTTGCCTTGATAGACTATGTGATGCCATGTTTTCAGTTATTCCTCTTATGTTCATCTCCATGTTTCATATGCTAGTTTGTTAGAATCAGTACTTGCTTCCGTCCTGACAGGATAACGTTGTAGGTATCCTTACTGAGGAGGAGTTACTCTGCGACTCATATTGGAGATACTGCCGAGGACCAGGCTTTCTCTTATGAGGATGTACCTGCGGGGAAACTCGCCTAGTTTGCGTAGTTGCTTGGGATATTTAGTGTAGTCATGTATTAGACTACGTATTTTGTAACTGGACATGTATCCAGTTTTACATTTCAGACTTGTACTTGGACTTATTACTATATGAGACGACTTTTGTGTTTGGAGCATTTATGACTTTTATTTTACGTATAGAACTGTTAGCACATTTTCTTATCTTGTTGTCTTTAGAACAGCTTACTATGCTTTATTTCAAGCGTAGGCTGGACATGACTCGGCTCGGCGCAATAATTTGGGTAGCGGGTCGTGACATGTTTTTAGTGGTGGCCCATGCAGGTCGTGACTAAATTGTTTGGTTACGTTATTGTACCAAGCATGCCTGCAATAAGGAACTTAAGGTAATTAGATAACTTAGGAATAACGCTTAGAACACCTAGAGGAATACTATGATTGCAATATAGGAAATACATCACTACTTGCTATTAAATTAAATTTTCTTGTCTATGATTGCTTACATTAACAAACCCTTATAAGTCCTTTTTATTGTAATTAGATGGTGCTTACTCGTTCATCCCAGTACGTCACACCTGAGAATGGCACACTCCCATCCATCCAGTCTTGACTTGACTACACCCCCACCTCCACCTACCATATTCCCCCCACTCCACAAATCCACCAACCCATGCCTCCACCACCTTCCACATCACAGTCCCAGCAGGACCCGATACTTCCACCACCCCCTATCACTATACCTACCCAGGCTTCCGTCACCCTCGACGGGAACCAACTGCTCACTCTGATCCAGGGGTTCCTACAACCCATCAGGAGAACTACCCTACTCCGCCAGAGCATGGAGCATTCTGAGGAACGTATCGTGGTCCCACCACCTGTAGAGCCACGGTAGAGAGCGAGGACGATCAAGGACTTCATGGTCGAACCCCAAGGAGTTCTCAGGGACTGAGGGCATAGTAGTAGCAGACGACTGGCTAGACTCGGTAGAGAGGAAGCTCCTTGGAGTTAGGATGCCGGATGACCTCCAGGCGAGGCAGCGGGTTTCTGCTGATAGACTTGGCAGGAGTTTGGTTCCGGAAGAGCCGTTTTTACGAGAGGGAGGGCCACTTGGGATCATTTCAAGAAGAAATTCTTCTCGCCACCGCTAGAGTAGCCATGGGGCTACGATTCCAGAACATCCAGCAGGGGAACCGTTCTGTTGATGAGTATGCGGCAGAGTTTAGTCGCCTGAGTCGTTTCTCTCTCCTAGTCTGGTTGTAGACCCAGAGGAGATGACGTATAGGTTTTGCCATGGTCTAGTTCCAGACATTGGCATTCTTATAGTGGCGAACGGTACGACTGACTACTACCAGAGCCTAGAGTTGGCCCGGAGCATCGAGGAGCGTCTTCTGTCTTGCAAGAGGCCGGCTTCTGTACACATTGAGGGACCCTCCAAGCGTCAGGCTTTCCCAGCAGAAAGTGCTGACCCACACCAACAGACATATCGTCCTCCCACACCATATCACCCGACCCCGCCAGTTAGAGCCTCGGGACCCCGGCAGCATCAGAAGGGAGCTATATGTTCTTTCTGCGGAAGACCAGGGCATGATTACTCTATCTGCAGAAAGAGTTGAAGCAGTGCTTAGTTTGTGGGTCTGCCACCCATCAGATTCGGGACTGCCCAGTAGCCAAGGGACCTAGAGGACCACTCCCGACTCAGCAGCAAGGTTTGGGCAACATCTGCAGCCAGAAGAGACCTCAGGGAACTTATAGTCTAGCTCTTGAGCCGAGCCGGAGCAGGTTTTAGAGCCAGATTATTTGGCTGACGTCATCACAGGTCATGTTTATTTGCATACTTTTCTAGCTCTATGCTTGTTTGATTCTGGTGCATCTCATAGCTTCCTGTCATTAGAGTTTTTGCATAAACACCATTTAGTATCTATACCTACCGAGGAGATCAATAGAGTAATGACGGGAGGAGGACCAATGCCTATTAGAGCTATCTATAGATGCTCTATTTTTATAGCCGGGAGAGAGTTCAGGGGACGATTCTTTGTGATACCACTCTCCGGTTATGATATCATATTGGGGATGGACTGACTTAGCTATGCCCATACAGCTATAGACTGTCATGAGGTAGTATTCTATTCAGTCCCCCAGGTCAGCACCATTCAGTGTCAGGAGGACAGGGCCGGAGATCAGCCTAGAGCCGAACTGTTGTGTGATAGTTAGGGACGTAGCACCGCCACACCCTATCATTAGGGAGTTTATGGATTTATTCCCAGAGGATCTTCCAGGACTTTCGCCTGACAGAAATGTGGAGTTCACCATATATTTAGTACCGGGTTCATCACCGGTATCCCGGGCTTGCTATAGAGTGAACCCCAAGGAGGCCGTAGAGATGAAGAGCATATTGATGACCTGTCGAAAAAAGGTTTCATTCGATCTAGTACTTCTCCATGGGGAGCGCCAGTGCTTCGTGCCTAAGAAGGATGGTACAGTTCGTTGTGTATTGACTACAGGGCCTTGAATGCCATCACCATTAAGAACAATATCCTCTGCCCAGGATAGATGATTTGTTCGACCAGTTGAGTGAGCGAAAGTATTTTCCAGGATAGACTTGAGATCCGGGTACCACCAGTGAAGGTCAGGGCAGCAGACATCCATAGACGGCGTTCACATGAAGTATGGGCAGTACGAGTTTCTGGTGATGCCATTTGGTCTCACAAATGCGCCAGCTGTCTTTATAAATTTGATGATAAGACATTTCACCAGTATCTGGATAAGTCATCGTAGTGTTCATCAACGACATCCTGATATACTCAAAGACGCCGAGGAGCATGCAGAGCACTTGCGGACAGTTTTGGGGATTCTGAGGCAGGAGAGGTTGTTTGCCAAATTGTCGAAGTGCGAGTTCTTTTTAGACCGAGTGAGTTTCTCGGCCATATAGTTACTGGAGAGGAATTTTGGTGGATCCCAGGAAGATTGCTGCAGTTGAGACATGGAAGGCTCCGACGTCAGTTTCAAAGATCAAGAGCTTTCTGGGTTTAGCCGACTATTATAGTTCATCCAGGAATTTGCTAGGATAGCTGAACCCATGACGAAGCTGACGTGGAAGATGCAGAGTACACATCTGGTCAGAGGACTGCCAGGAAGCGTTTGAGGAACTGAAGAGGAGGCTGACGACCGCTCCAGTTCGACATTACCTTCAGGATCTGGAGGTTTCACCATATACATCGATACTTCAGGAAAGGGGCTAGGATGTGTCCTACAGCAGCATGGGAAAGTGATTGCTTATGCATCTAGGCACGGACCCATGAGCGGAACTATCCTACCCATGACCTAGAGTTAGCTACGGTGATCTTTGCACTCAAGTTATGGAAACATTACTTATACAGAGAGTGTGTGGAAATCTTTACTGACCACAAAAGCTTGAAGTATGTGTTCACGCAGAAAGAGCTGAACATGAGGCAAAGACGATGTTGGAGTTGATGAAGGACTTCGCATCGATTTACAGTATCACCCCGGGAAGACAATGTGGTGGCAGATGCGCTGAGCAGGCATCCGATGGCATGGTATCTGATGATAGATCGGCATTTGCGGGAAGATCTGGAGAAGCTCGGTATCGAGATAGTTCGGCCAGGATCAGTGATACAAATGATGGCGCTTGACATTCAGTCAGGTTTGATGGAGCAGATCAGGGAGGCACAGTCTACAGAAGAGAGCCTTCGCAGACTTCGGGCCCAGGCTTTAGCTGGATTGCTGGATGACTTCACTATAGCAGAGGATGGATCCTTGAGGCATGGCAGCCGATTATGCGTGCCGAAAGGAGAGCTGGTAGAGACAGTCTTGCAGGAGGCGCACCGATCGAGATATTCTATTCACCCTGGTGCTAACAAGATGTACCGTGACTTGCGGGAACATCTTTGGTGGCACGGGATGAGAGGGATGTATCACGTTTCATTTCGAGATGCCTAGTTTGCCAGCAGTCAAGGCGGAGCGCCAGAGGCGAGCTAGTATATTGCAGCCGTTATCCATTCCCGAGTGAAAGTGGGAACACGTTACGATGGACTTCGTCTTAGGGCTTCCTCGTTCCCAAGGAGGGAAGGATGCCATTTGGGTCATCGTGGACAGCTGACAAGTGTGCGCACTTTATACCCTTCAAGGTGTGGGCTTTCCACCGAGAAGTTGGCAGAGCTATACATGCAGCAGATTGTTCGCTTGCACGGAGTACCAGTGAGCATCGTGTCGGAAAGAGAAAGCAGATTCACGTACCACTACTGGAGGAGCTTGCAGGAGGAGTTGGGCAGTAGGCTCAAGTAGAGTACGGCGTACCACCGCAGACAAATGGACAGTCCGAGAGGACGATACAGACATTGGGGATATGCTGAGGACCTGCGTACTGGACTTTGGAGGATCATGGGAGCCATCTGCACTTGGTAGAGTTTTTATACAACAACAGCTACCAAGCCAGCATCGGTAGTCTCCTTTCGAGGCGCTATATGGACGACGATGCCGTACACCGCTCTTTGGGACGATATTGGGGATAGAGTTATGCTTGGGCCAGAGATGATCACAGATGCAGCAAGAAGGTCGGGATGATCATAGACAGGCTCAGAGTAGCTCAGACAGGCAAAAACACTGGGCTGATGCTAGTCGCAGATCGATGAAGTTTGCAGACGGTGATATGGTGCTAGTGAAGATATCACCTACTATAGGGACGATCCGGTTCGGACGAGGAGGGAAGCTGAGCCCCAGATACATCGGGCCGTTCGAGATACTTGGCAGGATCGGAGAGGTAGCTTACAGGGTTGCACTTCCACCCAACCTAGCAGGAGTTCACGATGTCTTTCACGTATCCCAGCTGGGAGATATGTTCCGGACCCCAGCCATGTGCTAGATCATTCAGAGTTGGAGATCGACCGAGCCTTGCAGTTTCTGAGCAACCAGTGGAGATATTAGACAGGAGGGAAAAGAGGCTGAGGAACAAGGTTATACCCTTAGTATGTAGCTTGGAGCCGTCACTCTCCGGGTGAATCTACTTGGGAAAGGAGTCGGACATGAGGGAGAGATACCCTTACTTGTTCGATCCAACCGCTGCGAGGGAACCACCCGTTCTCGCTTGATACCTTAGAGTTAGTTTCGATCATAGCCTTAGTCATTTGTTGTATTGCTTGCTATGTTAGAATATTGTAGGGTCTTCAATCCTTGTGAATTTCGAGGACGAAATTTTTCAAGGAGGAAAAACTTGTCAGCCCATGTTTTCAAAATTAATTAAATTAGAATTTAGTTGCTAATGACCTGTTTAGCATTATAATAATTTATTATGATTTTTAGGAATTTTTTAGAATTTTTAAATAATTTTTAAATGAATTTTAATAACTAAAATACCATTTTGCAATTTATTAAAATATTTTAATATCATTTTGTAATATTTAGAATTGTTTTAATATTATTATGCAATTTGTTAATTGTTTTTATAACAGTTTGCAAATTATAAATTGTTTCATTTATGTTATGCAAATTTAATATTGCATTTACCTAGGGGAGGGACCAATTTGTAAAATCCTAAAGTCTAAGGACCTAAACGTAAAAATCCTAATCCTACCCACCCCCGACGA